>SZWC01008476.1:11444-33922 GCA_023375785.1 Penium margaritaceum | reverse complement strand
CCACACCAACCATGAATGACACAAGCATGCTACCATGTTCCACGTCATCCAGAAAGGTATGCGGGCATGCATGGAGACTATGAGTACCAGTACTCTCCAATACGGGCGCATGTTGTTGGTTTTTATGCATCTCTCATTGTACTCTGTTGTGTCCTCTCGGCTTGTGTACATCGGCGTGCAGATGACTAATGGCGAGACTCGACGCTGCTGGAGTGTTTTCCGGTGGAGCCGACACACGCTGAGGTGTACTCACAGTTTGCTGGAGCCTCCTCCTTCCGGCGACGTGCTCAGCTCCATTGGCGGGTCTCCTTGGCTGTCGGGCCGCCGGCGGTCACGGCCACTGCAGATGCTGTCTATATGCACCCAACGCTGTTCTAGGCTGTGCCATGTCGTCTGCAGCATCACTCTGCCTAGGGTCCATGTCTCTCGCTGTGTGGTACTGTGTGGCATCATTGACTATCATAGGCACTGCCAGGGTTCGGGCAGTCATAACTCTTTGCTGCTATTTTTCTCGCTGATTCTGACCGCACGGCTGCCTTTGCAGCGTTGATGTTATGGTATGGTCCAGTTTTCAGGCAAAACGGACGACGCCCGGGTTTTGGGTTGTCGGGCGTCTGGCAGGGCTCACCGAGAAAACCCTGCCTGCCAGAAAAAAAGGTCTAGGACTATTTTCTAATTGGCAAGTTAGCTGAGTGACAAGTTCTACACTAGTGGGAGGGAGCTAGAACTTGGAGAGGTCTCCCATTGTTGCTCATTCTTCAGTCCTAATCAATTGCTTTCAGATTCCAGTTGCTTTCTGGTGCTAACACCGGCGCACGCATTTCTCACTAACAAACCAAGAGCTTCCAGACTTAGTCTCTAGAGCAGCAGACTGAGGGGGTAGTAGACTCAAGCAACAAGCGTGGAAGCCCGCACGCTGCATCAACAACGCTGTTGCCCCAACCTGCTGCCTTGTATTTCTGTCTCATGTGCATGCCAACATAGGAGAGCCACCATTACAAAAAGGGTCCGGTCACGATGTACCCAGTTTTTGGAACTATGTAACTGATATGCCAATGTCGCACACAAAACAACGCGTATGACAATGCCGCACAAAAAGTAACGCGTACGCCAATGTTGCACAGAGTATAACGCATATGACAATGTCGTACATAAGGTAACGCATATGCCTGTTGTTGTGTGCGTCGTACACGGCTAACGGTGACCCCTTGGCTCATGTCCATCCACGTGCACATCCCTGAGATTGGCGACGGTGGCAGAAGACCGGCGGCCGGCGGTGACAGGCACCCAGAAGACTCTCGCATCTTTTAGATTCATGCTGTCAGACAGCACATAGGCGTGCCACCTATCAAGACGTAGATCTCAACGATGCGGTCGTTCTGGTTCAAACAGCTCATCGTTCTGACATGTCTGCAAGGAGTTATGGCCAAAACTGTGTTTTTGGCCAACGTTTTTTCCTGCTAGAAAATAGTGCCCTTGTGTGCCGCGTATGTGTGCATCCACTAGGTCCATGACACTATTTAGGTTGACCAGGCCTCAGTTGTCACTTTCTCTCTACACATTTTAGTATTTGCAGCTTCTGACACTTTTACTGGTGTCCCTAGCCAACCCCTTGTTGTTCTCACCTTCACCTGTGTGTGCTAGTGAGTTAACTGGCCGGCTTGCACTGCCACGCCAGTGATAGCAGTGCTAGGAAGCTGCCTTTCATGGTATCAGAGCAGCGAGCCAGTGCTCGCACAGCTGCGTAGCAGAGGCGCAGTAACCATAGCAGAAGTGAGCGACCGCAGCCGTTGCCTTGAGTAGCAGCAGCAGCTGCGCCCCCTGTCTCAGTGAGAGGTCCTGGGAGGACCCACCACCGTTTCGACCGTTTTCTTAACAAACCCGCGACATTTCTTCGGCCGTTCTGCGATAGCAGCAGCCGCTCCGCGGAAACTCCGCGGTGCTCCGTGGTGACGAGGTCTCCAAAGCGGACGCGGCAGCTCCGGGACCGCAAAAGAACCCACTCACAGTGCCGCGGATCCACCGCGGTCGCACGCGGTGTTCCGAAGTCAACACCCCGCGGTGACTATGCCGCGGCAGATCCGCGGTGTTCCACGGATCCGCGGTGTTCCACTGATCCGCGATGTTCCGCCGCAGTAGCTCTGCGGCGGTTCTAGAACACACCGGCAGTGCTCCACGATGCTACGCGGTCACGAGTCCACGGTTATTCCGCGGTGGTTCCGCAGATCGCCAGTTGCGGCAGCCCTGCGGTGGTCGGGGAACGCACTGACGGAGGTGCCCTGGCAGTTTGCGGTACCCCGCCATGTTCCGCACTGGCGCGACCGCGTCCAACTCTAATTGATCCGCGGCAGTCCGCCGACATTCCGCGGTGAGGTATACCGCGGAGGTGTTCCGCGGAGGCGTTCCGCGGAGGTGAGGTTCCGCAATGAGGTGTTCGGCAACAACAAACAAAACCCAAAAAAAGAGGGGGGGGACTGGCCCTCATGCCGAAGCTCACCCCCTCCAGCTCCGCCACTGATGCGGCTGCCAACGCCAGCTCCATCAGCGGCCAGCGCCGGCCGCTGCCATCGTCACCACAGCGGCAGCAGCAGTAGCAGCAACAACAACAGCAGCAACATCAGTAGCAAGAGAAGTAGCAGCAGCAGCAGCCGCATCAGCAGACACAGCCGCACCAGCAGCAGCGGCAGCAACAGTAGCTGCAACAGCAGCAACAACAGCGACCGCCGAGCCCAACGACATTGGCATGCCAGGTGCGCGCGCTGGCTGACCTACTGGCGGAGAGCAGCAATACTTTGACGAGGCAGGTCGCTAAGCTAGAGGACCTGATCAGGGGCTTACTGCCTCAACAGCAGTATTCCGAGCAGCAACAGCAGCATCCGTCTGCCGACCCGAGCAAGGACCACCTCGCTCTCGACGGTAATGCTGATGAGGTCGCGGAGAAAATCTCTGACTTCGGCGAGGAGGGCGAGGAAGAGCTGCTGCGAGCATGCCTCATCCGCCTGGAGGCATGCCACAGAGGGCGTGAGGCCAATGCGCCCTCCAGGGCACGAGCTCCAGTACCGACGCCGGCCCGAGCTCATCCCGCCGCCCTCAGAGCTTTGAGTAGCTGGCTTTGCTGGCCCGCCTGGGTAAGCGGGTTTCCTCCTCTATGCCCGGCATCACAGTGGCTTCGGCCGTTGCTCTGCCAACGGTTAAGCCACCCAAATGGTTTGAGTTGGACCCGCCCATCTTCTGGACTAGGAACGACTTCAAGTCCTGGGAGCCACGCTTCCGCATGTAGGCCATGAGCAAGGGAGTCCTCGCCTACTGCCTCACTCCATACCAGGCGTCTGACCCCGCCTAGACAAAGATGGTTGTCCACGCCGCATCCGGCCTGATGAAGGCCGCCGCGGACTTCACCAAGGACTTGAGTTGGTTCCTTGGCGATCCGCTGACCGGCTCGGGAGCTGACCCTTGCACGGCATGGGCATTGGCTGTCACTCCTTTTGAGGGCGCCACCTTGGCCCTGACGTCCCATTCCCTTGCTGACTTCAACTCCCTCTGCCAAACTGCCTAGGAGTCCGTAGCTTACTACTAGCGCCGAGCAATCCAGTTGCACGAGGAGCTGGGAGACGATGCCCCAGCGCAGTACTCCGCCCTCCAGATCATCCTGAACGACATTCACCTCGACTACGCGCGCATCTTCAACACTTTGACCAGACCCTGCTGCGCGACATGGGGAGCGATGGGACCCTGCTACGCTAGGCCACCCTCCACTTCCTGGAGGTCACCGGCATGGACGCAGTGAACCGCGCTCGCCGTAGCACCACTTCAGCTGCAGTTGCCGTCGCGTCCTCCTCCTCGTCATCTACAGTGACAACGACACCAGCTCAGGGGAAGAAGGGTTGTAGATCATCAGCCGGTAGTTCTAGCGACGGGACACGTAGTGTCACCAGCACAAACACAAGCAGGATCAGCCACGGCATCAGCGACGGGAGCAACAGCAGCAGCGCCAGCAGCAGCGGTCCCGGAAGCACGACGGGCTGCCGGTTTGTGTGTTTCAACTACGGGGGTCAACTTTCCAAAAGTGATTTTAAATGGGACACACAGAATCGGCTATTGGAAAAAGGGGATACATCGCTACCCCGACTGCACTCGTCTGACCGGCCGCCCATTGGATTGGGCAGAGGTCACGCACCCCCTGCAACAGGTGCACAAGGCGCGCGTGCGCCATACATTCGGTACGACCGCCCGCTCGGCAGCCACTACCGCAGCCGCCCCAGAGCAGTCCACCGCCATAGCAGGCTCCTCCGCTGACCCTCGCGACCAGGCGCTCGCCGACCGCGACAGGACGATCGCCGAGCTGCACCAGCTTCTCGCCCTGCGCTCAACTTAGGTGGGTGCGAGTGTATTAAATGAGCTGGGGGGTTCTACTACCTGTTGACTGTTTGTGTCGTTGGGTGATGATGCCTGTGGTGGTCCCCATGTCCAGCCATGTGCGCGCGACAGACCTGATGATATGTCTTGGTTGCATGCATCTCATGTGCGCTCCACTAGTCGCCTTGTCGTGTCACCCGCCAAGCGTCCTGCTGCCGCGCCTTGTTTCGTCACTGAGGACCACGTTGCCCCTTGTACGCGTGTCACTGATGCCACCTGGGTTGTTGGCTCTGGTGCCACCCATCACATGACGTGTTGACGTGACGCCTTTGTCGTCTTGCATCCTGTTGGCACTGTTTGCTCTGTCCGCACTGCAGCTGGCCATGAGGTCCCTGTCGAGGGTGTTAGGGTTGAGCAGTTCACCAGGCCCGCTGGTCTCGTATACATCTCCGACGTCCTCATTGTTCCTGATCTGGAACTCAACCTGCTATCTGTCTATGCGTGCACCAAGATGGGCCTGGGTGTCACACATACAGATGTTGATGCTCGCATCTTTGTGCGCGAGACCGAGGAGACTGTCCTCACTGGGACGGTTGTCGATGATTTGTATCACATCTCTGGGTCCTCTACTGGTGCCCCCTCCTTGTCTCCTTCTCCCACTACTCGTGTTTTTGTCGCTGGTGCTCTGTCCCCCGAGCACCACTGTCTCCTGCATCGACGCCTCTGCCACGTCCACCTGGGGGCTCACGACAAGCTGCTCCGCACTCACCCTGCTCTCGGTCTTGATGCGACGTCCTTTCAGGAACCACCCACGACCGACTGCCTGTCCTGTGCTGAAGGCAAGATGCACCGGTCCACCCATCCTGTGTCTATCTCCAGGGCTTGACGGCCCTTGGAGCTTGTCCACTCTGACCTCATGGGTCCGCTCCTTGTCGAGTTTCAGGAGGACCGCGGCCGCTACGTCCTGACATTTACTGATGACTTCACGCGCATGCGCTGGGTCTACAGTCTGAGTCAGAAGAGTGATGCCGCCATTGATGTCCGCACTTGGCTGGTCATGGCCGAGTGCCAATCCTCCCATCGCCTTCAGACCTTTCGCTCTGACCACGGCAGCGAGTACCTCAGTGACATAGCCCGCTCCTTCACCGAGCTTGGTGTCTTCCACAACCTATTCGCTCCTGCCACCCCCCAGCAGAACGGTGTCTCAGAGCGTTGGAACCGCACCATAGAGGATGCGGTCCGCGCCATGCGCGTGGACAGCGCCATGCCTGAGGCCTTTGCCTTCGAGGGCATGGCGTACATAACCTGGGTTTGGAACCGCATTCCTCACGGCCCCCTCCCAGATCACCGCACGCCCTACAAATTGTGGTATGGGCGCCGCGCGGATATGCACCTGGTACGTGTCTGGGGCTCCCTTGCCTGCTTCTGGTTCACACCGGAGCAGCAAGAGAGCAAGCTCCCTCCGCGCGGCCGCATCTGCGCCTTTTTCAGCGTCGCCCCGCGGTCGAAGGCTTGGCGGTTCTGGGACTCTAATCGACGCCGCATCGTGGAGTCCCGTGACGCTCTCTTCTTCGAGCATCTCGCCTTCCCCGACCTTGCTTGCATCCACTCTCTGTGTGCTGCTCATGCCCCTGGGTGTGCCAGACCCCGTAGTATGGGGGAGGCTCCTGTCACGGTTGGCACAGTATCCTCGGCCAGTATGGTCACTCCGTCGCCGACACCCCCGGTGCTATCCCTAGAGGTTGTGCCCACCAGCACCACCAGCCCCATCCCATCTGCGGCTTGCTCCTCCGCCCTCGACTCTCCGCTCTCGCCCGTGCCCGAGTCTGCTTCTAAGCCTGCTTCTGCATCTGCAGCCCTGCCCGATTCTGTGTCTGATTCCGCATCTATAGCCCTACCTGATCCTGCGTCTGACTCCGCGTCTGAGGCCCTGCCTGATCCTGCTTCCGCGTTCGTGTCTAGCTCTGAGCCTTCTCAGCCTCCTACCACGGACGTGCCTGCGTCTGCCATGGGGCCGTCCCCGGCTGCTGAGGCCCTGCTAGCCTCTAGTGGTACACCTGCCATGTGATCCACACCGGCATGTGAGTGGGCAACGACCACTGCTCCTGCCCCGTCGGACCCTTACACACGGGCACTTTGCGGATGCCTCCGCCCTCATCCCACACGCAGCATCGTCAACGGTGACCCGAGCACGAAGGCCCTCGGCCTGAGTACTCACGGCCTATCTGAGATTCACCCTAGCTGTGCCACCGGCATGGCTACACTTGCTCAAGAGCGCGATCTCGCTCGAGATGCCGCTGAGTCCATGGTGACGGTCAACCCTCCCTCTGCGGCATACACCTTGGCTACACGTAGTGCACCACTCCTATCTCCCGATCCCACCAGCCTGCCTGAGGCCTTGTCAGTCCCCAACGCTGAGCAGCGGCGTGCTGCGTGTCAGGTTGAGCTCGATGCCATCTGAGAGCACGGCGTCTTTGAGCTGGTGGACTTGCCGAAGAACAGCAAGGCCATCAAGGCTAAGTGGTTTCTCCGCAAGAAGCTAAAACCAGACGGCACTATGAAGCGCTACAAAGCGTGCCTGACAGCAAAGGGCTTCTCTCAAGTCCCTCGCGTGGATTATACCGAGACCTTTGCCCCTGTTGGCCGGATGACAACCACGCTCACGCTGCTGAACCAGGCGACACAACACAACTGGGAACTCCATCAAATGGATGTCAACAATGCGTTCCTGAACGGGGACCTTGAGGAGGAGATCTACATGGTCCAGCCACCCGGCTTTGAGGATGGTACAGGTCGCGTGTACCAGCTGCGGAAGGCCTTGTATGGCCTAAAACAGTCACCTCGCTGCTGGAATCAGGAGATCACCAGCACGCCGAGACACGCTGGGTACGTTCAAAGTGATGCTGACCCATCCCTAATCCTCTCATAGTCCCCAGCACTGCCTCGCCCAACCTGGGAGCAGTGAACGCTCCCAGGTTGGCACCGCTTGGTGCCATCCTCGTTTACATGGACAATCTTCTGATCACCTCGCCCAACCTGGGAGCAGTGAACGCAGCCAAGGTCGTTCTCTCCTCGGCCTACAAGATGAAAGATCTTGGTGAGGCCTCTGTCTTTTTGGGGATGGAGAACGTGCGCAACTGTGTCCGCCGCATACTCCATGTCCATCGAGTACATTGCTCTAGGCGCCGGTGTAGTGGAGTGTGTCTGGCTCGTCCGTCTGTTGCGTGAACTACGTCAGTCCATTCCCCCTGTGGTTCTCATGTGTGACAACATGAGCGCGAAGGCCATCGCCAAGAACTCGGGTGTGTTCCATGAACGCACAAAACACGTCAATGTAGAGAACCACTTCATGCGTGATCTGGTTGATTGTGGTGAGATCCGAGTCATCCACATGGGCACTGACAAGCAGTGCGCAAGTTTTCCGACCAAGGCTCTGGGTCGTTCGAAGTTTCATGAGGCCACTCATTCTGTGGGACTCTGCCCCATCCCTGTTGCAGGTTGATTCCTCATGTGCCACCTTGCCTGCAACGACAATGCGTTTCCTCCTCTGTACAACGTTAGTGACTGCATGTGCATGGATGTGTTTTGTCCTCCGGTCATGGGGGAGTGTTGCTGTGTGTGTCATACATGGCTTACGGTGACCCCTCGGCTCATGTCCATCCACGTGCACATCCCTGAGATTGGCGAAGGTGGCAGAAGACTCGCGGCCGGTGGTGACGGGCACCCAAAAGACTCTCGTATCTTTTGGATTCGCGTTGTGGGACAGCACAAAGGCATGCAGCCTATCAAGCCATAGATCTTGTCGATGTGGCCGTTCTGGTTCAAACGGCTCGTCGTTCAGACATGTCTGCGGGAGTTGTGGCCAAAACTGTAGTTTTCCCACTGTTTTGTCCTGCTGGAGAATAGCGCCCTTGTGCGCCGCGTGTGTGTGCATCCACTAGGTCCGTGACACTATTTAGGTTGTCCAAGCCTCATTTTTCACTTTCTCTCTGCACAATTTGGTATTTGCATCTTCTGACACTTGTACTTGTGTCCCTAGACAACCCCTTGCTATTCTCACCTTCACATGTGTGTGCTAGTGAGTTAACTGGCCGGCTTGCAATGCCACGCCAGCATCAGCAGTGCTAGGAAGCTGTCTTTCAATGCCAACGTTTCACATAAGAAAAACTTAGGAACCCAGAAACGCTACAAGGAATGTCATGTTCCCGCCACATACCATGTAGCATTGATGCATGACATGATTTATGTCATCCACTATGTCTAAGACGGATGCACCATAGCATTTTCTTCCATGTCAGGTCCAAAACACATGTTGTGATCCAGCACGAAGAAAGGGGTGGAAAGCTGGTTGATTTCATTGCGGAGGCTGTGAGAAGATGCGTGGAAGCTTCCTAGCGACACAGTCGTTGACTAGGCGTCAGTGCCTGGTCAGACGGTGGCGACAGCCACAAGTCGTGCACACACCGGCAAGGGTCTGGCTAGGAGACACAAGGCAAAGTGTCAAAATGCTTCAATAGCATTTACAGAGGGCAATGACAAATGACAGGTCCATGGCATAAGTACCTGCCACGGCGCACAGCGGGTGTCGCACGCGGCAATGCAAGATCTGTCCTAAAACAAGCCCAAAACCATTGTTTCGGCCGTAACTCTGCGCAGACATATCAGAACGCTATGCCGTCTGAACCTAGACGTGCAGAATCAAAAGCCAGACGCTACGACTGGTCACATGCATGCATCCGGCATCAACTGGTAGACACACAATATAACAACATGCAAATCGGGCCCACGGCCAGTCCACCGATAAACTCCTGTGTGCTGTAGAAAAATTGCAAGAGGTCACGGGTAGCGTCAAGAGCTCTGGAACGGTCGTCACTCAGCTCCAGGATGGTAGTCCACCACCAGATGACGCACCGGTGCCTCTAGGGTCCGCATCAGGGATCTGCACGAGTATGGACACGGCCGGGTGGTCACAGTAAACTGTACAGGTTGACAGGAACGTCACGAATCACAACACTCCCCCATGACCCGATGGTACGCATGTCCATCAAAGTGCAGCACTGAGACGAGTACAAAAACAAGTACAACGACAAATGTGACACGAATACGGACACAGCCCACACTCAACCACTCTCAGGCAAGGGACGAAGTCCAACAGAACGAATGGCCACCAGGAACGTTCCGCGTGCTAGAGTTTCCGTCAAGAAGTCAGCATGCTGCATGTCAGTACCAACCCAAATGACGGAGATCACGTGTTGCTCCACCAGATCACACACGAAGTGGTGCTCAATCGCAATGTGCTTCGTGCCATCATGAAAGATACCAGAGTTCTCCCCAATGGCAAGAGCACTCTAGTTGTCGCAGCGAAGCACAATGGAGGGTAATGACTGGCCAAGCTCATGGAATAGGCGTTGCAGCCATACCGCCAGAGTAGCTCCTGCACCAAGAGCAACGTACTCTGCCTCCAATGAGCTACGTGCAATGCAGTCCTGCTTCCTACTGCGCCAGGACACAGCGGTCCCACCAAGCAGGAACACGTAACCGGTGCGACTGCGTCCATACGGTCTCCAAGCCTAGTCGCTGTCGGTGTACCCATCAAGGACCACCAAACACTGCCGGTGAAAGCAGAGTCCGAGGTACGATGTGGAGACCACGTACGGCATCAATCGCATAGCCGCATGAAGGGCTCTAGCGCGTAGAGCCTGCTAAAACTGAGCAAGGAGGTTGACGGTAAATGCGATGTCAGGACGTGTGGTAGTGGCCAGGTACATTAGAGATCCAATGACACGGAGGTACAAGGTCACATCCACCATCTACCCCAGCTATGTGGGATTGTCAACCTTCAGGGCATCCTGCCCGTCAGGTGTAAGAGGGGTGGAAGCCGTGGGCATTGCGCCGAGAAGGTCGCCGAAGCGCTCCCCCACAACACGTGCGTATCGGGCCTGATTAAGTAGTAGAGTACGACGTATGCGGTCTCGCACCATCTCCATGCCAAGAAACACCGCTGCAGGACCAAGGTCCTTCATCCGATTGGCAATCTGGAGGACACCCATGGCCTCCTTCACGGTCTCCAATGAAGGAGACGCAATCAAAAGGTCGTCGACATAGACCAGGATGGCGGTGATTCGCTCAGGCGTCTATCGGATGAAGAGAGAGGGATCTGCCTCGCTCTGTACATGTTCCACACGAGTCACGGTGCCAGTGATCTCCTGGTTCCAACACCGAGGAGACTACTTGAGGCCATACAAGGACTTGCGCATGCGCAAGACCTTGTCACCGTCCTCAAAGCCGGGTGGCTGAGCCACGTGAATCTCCTCATCCAGAGAGCCATGGAGGAAAGCATTGTTCACATCCATCTGGTGCAGTTCCCAGTCATGCTGAGCCACTATGCCGAACAGAGCTCAAGCTGAGGTCATGCGGCCAACAGGGGCGAAGGTGTCAGTCTAATCGATGCCCTCAATCTGAGAGTACCCCTTGACGACCAAGCGAGCCTTGTGACATTCCAGTGAGCCATCCGGCTTCACCTTCTTGCAAAAGACCCACTTGACTTGGATAGCCTTCCTCCCTGGTGGAAGGTCGACTAGCTCGTAAATTTCGTGCTCTCGGATGGAGCGGAGCTCATCCTTGCAAGCAGCACGCCAAGCGTCAGCATCCTGTGACGAGAGAGCTTCCCTTAGTGTGCCCGGGTCAGGTGCCATACAGGGAGAGCTGTGTGTGGCAAGAGCGCAAGCCTCAGTGCTAGGTCTGACGACCACAAGATTGGCTTCTGCATCACAAGCGATATGAAACTCGTGAGTGACGAGGTCGTACCCTACAGGACACGTTGTATGTACCTCTACGTGCTCAGTGTGGACACTCAGGCCTAAGGCCTTTGTGCCGGGATCACCACTCACGATGCTACGAGTAGAGCGCCTGGGTACGAGACCAGACACTCATTGAGCTTCGGAGTCCAACGGTCGAAGGCGACCGCCAGGCTCACGGGAGTAACCCGGGCTCCAGGGCTGTACCTCAGGCTCAGGAACGGGCACAATCCTAGCTGGGGAGGGCTGAGGCAAGGGAGCTGGTGATGCCATGCGAAGAGATGCGGGTGTGGGAGACACGGAGCTCGGTGTGACAATAGGAGCAGGTGAGGCAAGTCCACGCACAAAGGCAGGGCCGCCGGCGCACACAGGTACGGTCTCAGGAGTACACATAGGTATAGGATCATGGGTGACTGTGGGGCGTGAAGGGACTGGGGTAGAAGTCGGCGGTGCTGGAGAGATCTCTGGACCAAGAGCGATATTCCCTGGGTCATCAATTGCCAAAGAAGTGCAGGAGCTCGAATGGACACATCAGCCTGGCAATTGGTGCTCACAGGCGTAGACTCCCCCATCCGTCGAGAAACCTCACATGTGGGAACATGTGTGACGGACGGCGACGTGATTGAAGTCAGATCTTGGTAGACGAGGGACTCAAAGAAGAGCGCGTCGCAGGACTCAACAATGCGACAACGAGTAGGGTCCCCAAAATTCCATGCCTTCGACCGCGAGGAAATACCAACGAAGGCGCACAAGCGACCCCACGATGAGACCTTGGACCCCTACCGGTCCTGATTGTACCACACAGAAACCAAGGATCCCTAGACGCAAGCGAGGCACAAGTCAGCACGATGGCCAAACTAGAGCTCATATGGTGTGACTTAGTCCGGAAGAGGACCGTGCGGGAGGCGGTTCCAGACCCAATTCATGTAGGCGAAGCCTTCAAAAGCGAAGGACTCCGGAAGACCGCACTCTGACCGCATAGCGCGAACCGCATCCTCCATGGTGCAGTTCCAGTGCTCAGAAGCACCGTTCTCCTAAGCAGCAGGAGCAGAGACCTAGTGAAAAATCCCGTGCTTGGCGAAGAAGCTGTCCGTTTTGCCAAGGAACTCGCCGCCGCGATCCGAGCGGAAGGTATGCAGCGTGTGGCGAGACTGACGCTCAACCATCACTAGCCAGAGACGAACTGCGAGAGCATCGTCACTCTTCTGGCATAGACTGTAGATCCACCGCATCCGGGTGAAGTCATCAGTCAGGGTCATGACGTATCAACCCTGATCGGACAAAGACTTGACAGGTAGGGGACCAAGAAGGTCCGAATGAACTAACTCGAGAGGGCAAAGTGAGCGTGAATGGGAGTCAGGGTAGGTGCAACAACGCACCTTACCCTGAGCACAAAAGAGGCAATCGGTCTTGGGCGGCTTCTTAAAAGAAGCCGCGTCAAGACCGAGGGCGGGCTGTGTTCGAATTAGCTTCAACACAATGTCGGAGCCTACATGACACAGGTGGTGATGAAGCAATCGCTGGTGCTCAAGATAGAGAACACCAGTGACAAAAACACGAGCGGAAGGGGAGGGGGAGCAAGGAGCACAAGTTCGAGAGACACGATACAGGTCATCCACAATAGAGGCACGAAGGACAACGCTACGAGTGTCAAGAGCAGTCACAGTCGTGGACCTTGTAGTGTGCTCCACAGAGAGTCCAATCAGTGTGCAAGCACGTACAGAAAGCAAGCTGAGCTCAAGGTCAGGCACAAATAGCACCTCGGAAAGATACAGGGGGCCAAACGGACCATCAAAACGGACAACCCCAACACCCTGGACTGGCAAGGACTGACCAGAGCTTGTGTGGACAGTACAAACAGATGCAACAGGTCCGAGAACAACAAAATCATTGCGATGACAGGTCATGTGATGAGTGGCACCAGAATCGATGATCCAAGTGCCACCGGGATCACGACTAGAGGACGTCACTGTACAACGGGCAACGGAACACTCGGCCTCGGACAGACGCTGAGCAGCACTTGGGGAGGAACGACGAAGGGTGCAAAGGTGAGACTAATGAATCCAGTCCATACAGTCAGGCCCATCATCATCACATGCCGATTGTGCCCCCCCCACACGAGTCATCCCGAGCCACAAGAACAGACAAACAGAGAGTCTGTGAACCATCCGGCAATGACAACACACTCGCACCTCCTTGAATGCAAAGCCCTAGAAGGTGTCGGAGCTAGGCGATGGTGCGATCACGTGGGTCTGGATCACCGCTGGTCGCTGGTGGTGAAGCGGAGACTGATGCGCTCGTGGTCGCCGCGCGCTCTGAGGATGTGCTGCTCGACGTAGACCGTAGTGCATGCGAAGCCTAGGGCCCGCGAGTAATCCGCGCCTAGTTGAGCGGCTGCTGGCACTCGGTGTGGCAATGGGCGCCTCCATAGTTGTAGCAGTGAACAGAGCGTCCACTACTACTGCCCGATGACGGCTGCTACTGCGGCTGTTACTAGCCCGAGGCACGCCTCCGTCGCCCCTTCTTCCCTCGTGCCGCTGCCGCGACACCTTGTGTCTGAGTCGGTGCAATCGGAGCAGAAATGGTGGAGGAGGACGAGACAGAGGATGGAGAAGGAATCTGCAGGAGGGGCGTCGGTGGTGATGCAATGACTGTTGTAGCAATGAAGGTCTCCTGATGAGCCACGGCTGCCTCACGGATGGAAGTCATCTGGAGGAAGAGCTGGTGTGACCAGGGAACAAGCTGCAATGAGGCCAAAAAAGGCTCGATCTTGGCATCGCTGTACCACGTGAAAACATCTATGTGCTCAAGGCAAACCCCGGGCATGATCGTGCGGAGCGCCCACAGCTGTGTGCCTCCTGAGGTCCCAATGTGCGTGTATATGCGCATGGCGTGTTGCCAGTAGTCGGCTGTAGGCTCGGTAGGACCCTGGCAGAGGGAGTGAAAGGCACTGATGTGCGCGGTGCGGGTGGCATGCGTCTCTGCAGCAAGCAGGGACAATGCTAGGTCCCAGCCCCCGCGTGGATCTGCGCCGGTGCTTGTGCCGCCTCGCCAAGAAAGGAGCGGAAGTCGACGACGGTCTCGCGCGCCATGGCATAGAGAAGTCCGCGCATCGCCCTAGCCGCTGTCAGCACCTGAGCTCGGTCTGTAGTCTGATATGGACTGTGGTAGTAGGGCCACACGCCCTCTGAAGTGGCCCAGACCTGAAAGGGAATCTCCCAGCGGTCAAAGCCATCCTCGATGACATACCGTGGGGACGACGTCTCAAAGTCCTTGGGTTGCCGCTCCGTAGGGAGAGCAACCACAAGCTGAGAAGGACGAGGGAAGGGAAAGACGTCGGGAAGAGGGAAGTCACTAGGGTGGAGATCAGGCGACGATCAAAACTCCGGAATGCGAGACGTGTGTGGGGGCCAAGAGCTCGTCTGAAGCTGGCGGATACGATCCTGAAGCACACAAATGTCGCGCTCGGGGGAGTTGCCCTCCATGCCTGGCATGTCTAGATCCTCATCCCAATGATCAAGAGGTGGCAGGTCGGCTCCAGCTCCTGTCTGCGGTGCTGGAGCTGACTGCTGTCTAGAGGGTGCGACCCCAGCCGCTCCCTCAGAAGTCTGTTGTGGAGTCGTGGAATGTCCTCAAAGAAGCTCGGTAAGTGTACGGATGGCGTCAGTCTGCTCCCGCTGCAGGCGACGCATCTCGTCACGCTGGCTCCGCAGGACCTGAATGGCCTGTGAACGTGAACTCATGACCCCTAAGGAGGAAGAACAGGGATCTAGTACCCTCTTTCCCTTCTCGTTGAATGGAGCCATGGTGCTGCTCATTTTGGGCCGAGACATCAATGTGGTCGAATTGCAGAAACGTGAGCATTACTTGAGGAGTTGAAATGCTGGCACCTTTTGACCCTCCGAACAAAAATTTCACCAAGGCAAGTGCTGACATCAGTAGGAATTTGCTGACATCAGCAAGACCTGATGACGTCAACAAGTAACAATGCTCACATCAGCTCGCCTTCCCTTTTTTATTTTTTTGTCAACCCTCACGGCTGCTGCGCGAGCTGGCAGCCGCTCCGCAGCAGCCGCGAGGGAGCTGCGCGGAAGCTGCGCAGTAGCTTCTGCTCGGTTGCTACTGCTATTGCGTTGTCAGCTACAGCAGCAGCCACCCAGTTGCATGCGGAGCGGCCGCCTGGCCGCTGTGCGCGCAGCTGTGGCAGCAACCGCGTGCTGCTGCTGCTGCTACTTGCTGCAACTACTTTACGCTACTGCAGCCGCCGCACGCTACTACCGCTCCTGTTGCTACGCTACTACGGCTGCTGCTACTGCTGCCGCCGGTGCTGCTGCGTTACTACTGGCGCTGCTGCTGCACTGTTGTTGTGCTGCATCAGCCGTTGCTGCTGTTGTCGTCACTACTGCTGCTGACGCTAGTGCTGCGCTGCTGGTGTGTTGCTGCCGCCGCACGCTATTGTTGTGGTGCTACCGCTGTGTGCTGCTGCCGCTGCTGCTGCTACCACTGCTGCTGTGCTGCTACTCTGCAATACTGCTGCTGCTTTTGCCGAATGCTACTGGCGACTGCAGTCTCACGTGGTGATGGTGAGCGACGTCGATAACCGTCTGCTCTTGTCGACGAGTCCTCATTGAATCTACTACAGTTGTCGCTCACTGCTGCTGCTCTGCTGCGTCTCTGCTGCGCAGCTCCGTGAGAACTGTCTCATCGCTCTGATACCATGAGAAGATGCGTGGAAGCTTCCTAGCAACACAGCTGCTGACTAAGCGTCAGTGCCTGGTCAGACGGTGACGACAGTCACAAGTCGTGCACACACCGGCAAGGGTCCGGCTATGAGACACAAGGCCAAGTGTCAGATTGCTTCAATAGCATTTGCAGAGAGAAATGACAAATGACAGGTCCATGGCATAAGTACCTGCCGCGGCGCATGGCGGGTGTCGCACGCGGCAGTGCAATATCTCTCCTAAAACCGGCCCAAAACCACTGCTTTAGCCGTAACTCTGCGCATACATATCATAATGCTACGCCGTCTAAACCCAGACGTGCATAATCAAAAGCCAGACACTACGACTGGTCACATGTGTAATTGCTAGGAATCATCCTAGGAACAGCATATGAGAGCATGCACCAACGGGTGAGGTGTTGTTGACGCCATGGATGCGGGAACACTTGCCTTCATTAGCTCCATTGAGCCAAGACAGAAAAGAGTGAGAGGAGCGAGAGAGAGACTTAGTGACCGGTGAGTGTGCACTCGCCTCGGGCATCACGCCCTAGCGGATGCACACCGCCACCCGGGGGTCGAGCCCGACCGCTCAGCATGAAGACGAGTGGCGGCTACTCACCACTGCACGAGTAAAACCCGGCAAGGTGGCCCCCAAGGATCAGCACTCGGGTAATGCAGCTCCCCATGAGACACTCAAGGCAAGTAAGATGCAGGGCACGGCAGTCAAAGAGTACGGGCCCTAGCATCTATCCCACGAGTAATAAGAGTCAGGTCATGGCCACGAAAGTGTTAGAAAACACTCCTGGAAGAAGTACGCCCGAGACGTTAGCCATGGTAGAATAGCTTTGCGTCTCTCCAGGTGAGGCCATGTCAATCAATCTGTACAAGTGTGTGCACGGGGGTGGAGACAAGGGGAAGAAATGTGTGAGTGACCAACGAACTTCAACACTCCCCCATGACCCGCAGGCAATCAACCCCACACACATACAAGCGCATTATAACAGAGGACTGGTGAGACACATTCAACCAGGGTTATGGGGACAGATGAGACCAATAGCGTGAGCAGCACTCTTGAAGACGTTACGATTGAGAGCCTTGGTAAGAAAGTCTGCTCTTTGAGATCGTGTGTCCACCCATGCAACTCGAACAATGCCAGCAGCGATGCACTCACGAACAAAATGATGCTCCACATTAATGTGCTTGGTGCGTGAGTGATGCATGCCACTGTTTTCAGCAATGGCCTTGGTGCTCTGATTGTCAAAACGTAGAGTGATGCAATTAATGGGAACACGCAAGTGCTGGAGAAGACGACACAGCCAAACGGCCTCACATGTGCCTGCGCCAAGTGCCACATACTCAACCTCAGCAGTGCTGCGAGCGACGCAGCCCTGTTTGCCACTTTTCCATGAGACCCCCGTTCGACCAACCATGAAGATGTAACCTGTGCGGCTGCATGCATCAGAGTCATGTGCCCAGTCACTGTCAGTGACGCCGTCAACCACAAGAGAGGGTTGTGCCCGGAAGAAGAGACCGACACGTGGTGTGGAGAGAGCATAGCGCACAACTCGCAGAGCAGCGTCCAGGTGCCACTCTCATGGACACTGGGAGAACTGAGACAGGAAGTTGACAGCAAAGGCCACATCGGCCCGGGTGGTGGTAGCAAGGTACATCAGCGACCCTATGACTCTCAGATAAACTTTCTCCCCCAGTGTGGATGGATCCTAGGACTTCAGTAGTGACTGCCCAGCAGGAGTCATCGGTGTAGAGGCAGAGGGTGCTCCAGTGAGGAGAGCATGAAAGCGCTCCCCCAGGCTGTGGACATACGGAGCCTGGTGCACGTGCAGAGTGCGGCGTGCTCGGTCTCGCTCAAGCTCCATGCCTAGGAAGACTCGAGCCGGTCCCAAGTCTTTCATCTTGTAAGCTGCTTGGAGGAGGTACTTCGTCGCGGAGACTGCGGACACGTTGGGAGATGCAATGAGGAGATCATCAACATACACGAGAATGGCCACCAACGGCTGTGAAGGGGGACTGAGAAACAAAGCAGGGTCCACTGGACTTTTTCTGAAGCCACCCTTTTCCAGAGTTGCTGTGATCTCTTGGTTCCAGCAGCGGGGTGACTGCTTGAGCCCATAGAGAGCTTTACGCAGTCGCCACACACGGTTTGTGCCATCTGAGAAACCTGGTAGCTGGGCCATGTAGATCTCCTCATCCAATTTGCCGTGCAAAAAGGCATTGTTGACGTCCATCTGCTCCAACTCCCAGTCGTGCTGGGCGACTAGACTGAGCAGTGCCCTGGCAGTGGTGTATCGGCCTACTGGCCCGAATGTCTTGTCAAAGTCCACTCCAGGGATCTGAGAGAACCCTTTCGTTGTGAGTCGTGCTTTGTACCTTTCCACCGTATTGTCTGGGCGAAGTTTGCGGCGGTACACCCACTTAGCCGCAACGGGCTTGCGGCCTGGGGGTAGATCCACCAGCTCGTACACATTCTACTCCGACAATGCGTCAAGTTCAGCCTTCATGGCCTGCTCCCATAGGGAGGAGTCTGTGGCTGCACGCGCTACCTGTACTGTAAGAGGTTCGGGTGGAAGTGTAGAGAGGCCAGCTGTGGCAAAGCAGGAGGCAACATACCCAGCAACTGACGATGAGAGGGCAGAGTGAAACTCCTGCTCAATCAGGGAGTAGCCGAGGGCGGTGCTGGGGTTGACTACAGCTGCTGTGACAGACAGACCAGAGGCCATTAGACCGAGAGCACGGAGGCCCGGGTCACCAGAGACGACAGGGTGGGATTGAGAAGGGAGAGCACAAAGACGACCACCGCGTGTGTAGGGTGACACGGGTGGAACAGGCTTCGTGGAGACAGACGGAGCCGGGACAGAGGAGGTGTCATGTGCAGTGATGACGGGAGAAGCTGGTTGCACAGCCGCAATTGGAGAGACAGGTGCAGAAGGAGTCTGTGTTGAGATAGCTGGAGAGGCGGCATCATGAGAAGGGGAGTGTGAAAGAGGAGGAGAAGAGCTGGGCAGAGCAGAGATAGGGGGAGAGACCGGTGGTACAGCATGAGAGACAGACTGTGCACCGGGAGAGGGAGAGGACGCGATAGGAGGAGACGGAGAGGGGGGCGGAGGACGCGTAGAGGGAAGAGTAGAGAACTCAGAAGGAGAGGACAGACCACCCCCAGCCCGACCAAGCGGAGGAGAAGGTCCAGAGAGACGAGAGACATCGCGTTCGAACAAGTGTTCAAAGAACAGTGCATCCCAAGACTCGATGACGCAGCTTCAGGAGGGGTCCCAGAACCGCCATGCTTTAGAGAAGGGGGACACCCCGAGGAAGATACAGAGACGACCACGAGGGGAGAGTTTGCCATCGCGGTGGTCAGTCGGAAGCCAGACAGAGGCAAGACAGCCCCAGACACGCGCAAGGTGCAAATCAACACGACGACCTGTCCAGCGTTTGAAAGGAGTGACAGTGTGAGGGAGAGGACCATGAGGGATCCTGTTCCACACCCATGTCATGTAGGACATGGCCTCGAAAGCGAACAACGGAGATTGAACGGACACAGAAAGAACAAAGCGAATACCGTCAGCAAGAGTTCGGTTCCAACGTTCAGACACACCGTTTTGTTGCGGGGTGTAGGGAGTTGTGCACTCAAGGCGAACCCCACGAGACTCGAGAAAGCGGGAGGTGGGGCCAAGAAACTCACCACCACGGTCACTGTGAAACACTCGCAGAGGACGGAGACAGGCACGTTCTGCCTAAGGAAGCCAGTCTTCAATGACGTCAGTGACATCACTTTTGTGGCGGAGGGCAAAGACCCAGCGGTAGCAGGAAAAATCATCAGTGAGACAAAGAACATAGCGACCCAGACCACCCAGGAATGTGTGAGAAAGAGGGCCCATCACGTCAGCGTGAACAAGGTCAAGAGGATGAGAGGTAGTGGACTCTGATGAAGTGAATGGGGACCGGTGCATTTTGCCAGAGGCGCAGTCAAGGCAGACGGTGGAACATGGGGGCGCAAAGGTGGCGGGATCAAGGCCGACAGCAGGCTGGAGGCCCAAGAGGTGTTGGATGGCAACAGTGTGAAGATGACACAATCGGCGATGCAAGAGTGCAGTGTGAGCAGGAAACAGAGATGGTGCCACATGAACGAAGGCAGACGCAGTGGAAGACGAGGGAAGGGAGAGTGGCACACAAAAGAGCCTGTCACAGCGCATGCCGCGGAGAACAACATGCCCAGATGAGCGCAGAGAGATGGAGGCAATGCCACGACTGGACGAGAAGTCCATGCCCTGATCATCGAGGGTGGTGACAGAGAGCAAACTGACCTCCAGGTCGGGAACATACAATACGTCAAGGAGATACACAGTGCCACCAGGGCCAACAAACTTGACAACGCCAACGCCATGAACGGGAAGGAGCTGCCCCGAGCCAGTGCGGACAGAGCGGACAGAGCCAACTGGGCCAAGGGAGACATAGGAAGAACGACAGGATGTCATGTGATGAGTGGCCCCTAAATCAATGATCCAGAGGCCTGGAGCTCCACGAGTGGTTGGGAGAACAAGGCAGATGGCGACAGAGGCACGATACGACAGGGGAGAGGGAGCGCCAAGGCGTGTGGGAAACGTATGAGAGTGCCAGTCCTCAATCCAATCACGAACATCAGGCATGTCCCCTTGCACTCCACCAGATGCTGCACCCCAGAGAGTGGCATCAGAATCACAGACAGACACACGACACTGGTCACTCACACTCTCACCTCCCTGAGAACGAAGGTGGAGAAGCTCAATGAGGCGGCGCTCAAGGGCACGTTCCTCGTCACGACGGGCTGAGGACCGGTCAGAGGACCGGTCGGATGAGCGATCAGACGACGGCCCGTCATCCCGCGTCCAAGACGGTGCTGAGTAGTGCGAGGAGGGCGGTCCATGGTAAGGGGGTCCTCCAGGGGGCGGAATCCAGCCCCAAGTGCTGGGAGGTGAAGGAGATGGCTGCAGTGGTGCGGATGTGGTGGAGAGGACGGACGCTGAGGTGGAAGAGGACGGAGAGGCCACGGTTGCTGCCGTTGCGGCTGTAGAGGGTGCGACGCCAGTGCGGGCCCAATGAGCTCGCATGGATGACGCCAAGCGGACATCATCACGTGGGGCTGGGCACTTGGGCGCAGAGTGGCCAGCAGCACCACAGTTCCAGCAGGTGACTTCAGAGCCAATGGGAGTGCCAGAGGAGTTGCCCTTGCCCTTGCGACAACCCCCACGCCCCTTTCCCCCACCTCGGCCCCCGCTGTGGTGTGAGCCACCGCCTCCACCACGGGCCGTTGCTTGAGTCACATGAGAGGCAGCAGAGGGGTTGGAGGAAGATAGAGCAGAAACAGCTGCAGGGGAGGAAGAGGAGGTGGTCACGGCAGCGAGGGCAGCGCGATGCATGCGCTTGTTTTGGAGACTGTTCCACCAGTCTGTGAGGCGGGAGGCGGTAAAGTCATAGAGAGGTCCAATCCCTGGGGGAGTGTCTGCAGGGAGGGGTGAGGAGGCAAGGCGCTCAAGTTCTGCCTGTGAGACATGTAGGTAGAGATCTAAGAGTTCAGGGATCAGCCCAGCTACAGTGGACAAGCAGGTAGATAGGGGACCAGGCGCAGCTTTGCCAAGGTCACTCAACAGACGCAAACTTCGCGCCCAATACTCGTCGGCGGTTTCATCAGCGCGCATCTGTAGGGTGTTAAATTGAACGGTCAGGGCACTCTGGGCAGCATGCCCGGTGACCGTCTTGTGACGACGGATGAGAGCATATTCACCGACAGGATCTGCTAGAGTGCCGCGGATGGGGTCTGCATTGTACGTACTGATGTTGTCAAGCAGGCTTTCAGGACCGGCGGTGATGAGGGCATGAACGGCGCGGGCTGCTTCTGCTGGTCGTGACACGAATGGTGCCTTTGCGGGTGAGTAGTATTCCCACAGCTGTTCTCCTTGGGCCCACGCACTGAAGCGCGTCTCCCAGGAGGTGAAGGTCGGTTTGGATGTGAACTGTGGTGGTGGAGTCTCAAAGTCCCTTTGTCGTGTGGGTAGGAGTGTCCAAGCTAAGGCAGCTACTGAGAGAGCGGGAGAAGAGGAGTTGGGAACAGCAGCGCTGGGTGGTACAGAGGAGTCAGCAGACGCCGTGTCATCAGAAGGGAGAACAGTCGCAAGAGCCAGAACGGTCCGCAAGCGGTCTATGACTAGGGTTGCCACTGTGGTAGCTAATTCGTGCTGTGCCTCACTATTCCTGAACAGCTCATCTTCTACCTTACGACGTGCTGCCTGTGCTTCGCTAAGGGCGGCTTGAAGAGCCTCTATGGTTTCCTCTGGTCCTGGCATGCTTGGAGAGTATGGGAGAAGGAGAGAGAAGGAGGTAGAGGATGGATACAATGCAGAGTACGTGGGGTGAGGAGGCGCTCACCGCTGTAGTGCCGAGGCAGCAAGGCGAAGAGGGGTGCCACCACTGCTGCTGCTCAAGAGGAGAGGACGGCCACCCACCCCGCAACTGCCACAGTGAGACAAAGTAGCCCGGTAACCGTAGCCCCAGCCACGGCTGCAGATGCTGACGCGACCAGAACGCCCGTGGTGACGTGGGGGGTAAGCTCC
>SZWC01008475.1:58285-60656 GCA_023375785.1 Penium margaritaceum | reverse complement strand
AGAGGGAGAGAGAGAGAGAGAGAGAGAGAGAGAGAGAGAAAGAGAGAGAGAGAGAGAGAGAGAGGGCTGACTGACAGACTGACCGACCAGCCGACTGACCGATTGACCGACTGAGTGACTGACTGATTGACTGACTGACCGACTGGCCGACTGACTGACCGACTGATTGAACCGACAGACTGGCGGAACGACAGAACGATGGACTGATGCACGGACGGACTTACAGACTGACAGACTGAAGGACTGACAGAGTGAAACACTGACATGCTGAAAGACTGACTCACTAATTGACTAATTGACTCACTGATTGACTCTGACTGGCTCACTGACCAAGTCATTGACTGAATGACGGTGCAGTTAGTTTCAAAGAGTCGAGAAGTATAATGTTGTGGCCACACAAATCAACATTCGAATGAGACTCGTGTTGTGGCTAAGCGAGGCTGATTCCGACGCCCTTCCACCGCACATGCCTGCGTTGAATGCAACCGGGTTCATCTTGCAAGCGTGAAACATGAAGATTGGTTGCACAGCCACACCCCAAATCAAACGAGCGACAGGAAACCAACAGGCGTAGTACAACACAAACACCAGGACGAGGCACACGGCCAAAGGTCTCAGGATGCAAAAGAAAACCAGTATTTCCACTCGGGGGAAAAGGAGGGGGGGGGGAGGGGATTCTCCTCCTACCGCAACATGATTGGAGGTTGCTCAGGGCGACCGACTGATCGCTCGCCTATTTTCTTTTCACAGTCAGAGTATGACCATAGTACCAAGGGTACCACAGTGTCACCACTTGGTGCCAATGTGGGTGGAGGTTCAGACTATGCCAGGTTGGCATGCATGGCCGCAAGGCTATACAAAGTATCCCCATTAGGGGGAGGGGGGTTGAGGGTGGGTGAGATGGGGGGCCTGAGGGTGGGTGGAGAGCATGAGACGCATCGGGGGTTGCCTTCTCTTGTGACCGCCCTGACGTCGTTTTTGTTCATAGTGATGCCAAGGCCGAGCGGCGCCAGCCTCACAATGCTTGCCACAGGAACTGCGGCTCCATAGAAACGAGCGTCGGGAATTGCGCTTCACAGTGCACGCACAGACTGTGAGGGAAAAGAGAAGCCAACAAGATCTGCAGCCATTGCTACCTTGGAGGTGCAGCTTTTGTTGTAGGCGTCACCGTAGCAGCTGCGCAGTCTGCTGCTGCTGCTACTTCTACAGCTGTTACTATAGACACTGCATTTACAAGAGTGGCTCCTTTGACAAATCGACTGATGGAGGGATTGGAGGGACAGGCGGGCCACACGGTCGCTCCGTTGGAGGCAGGTTGGTGTGGACAGAAGCGGTAAACGAAGTTGGTCTAGAAAACCTCGCTTCAACGTGGCGTCACCCTAGTGGTTGGCCAACAGCGGAGTGGACACAGGGGAGGGAGGGGGGGGTGATTGCCACACACTTTCAGAAGGTAGATATTATTAAGATACAACAAGAAACATTTTTATCGCACGACTCAAACCAGACATTAAACCTAGAAGGCATTCATCAAACGGTGGTTTTGACACAGGTTGTCACATTGTACTCGACCTGGCCAAACACGAGTGAACACTTTTCAGAAAAAAATTCTGAAATCATAAAGTCACACGCCTTGTGTACACTACCCAGTCCAACGAGACAAGTCAAACAAGCGGCCTGTCCCAATAAGGCAAGTCCAACCAACGACGGTCGAGTGTGGCATCAACACGGATGCCATGATGCCAGCACAGTGGGTTGGGATGATGAATAAAACCTACGGTGAGTTCAAGGCTTCTCACGAACATTGTTTATTACTACTGGTCGTGACCGACTGAGGCAGGGGTGCTACCTCAGCACCAAAGAAGCCTTGAAGTTGAACCCGGCCCCCTATCTCATAAGGTCATGGCGGATGATAGAGATTGGGATGTTTCCACCACGAGGTGAACCTGGGGCTGGTTAGGAGACGGCATTCCCTATTATGGTAGGGAAAACAACCTTCAACTGAACTTTGTTCTTAATTCTTGACCTTAATGGAGAAATCACCATTTCAACTTGATCTACTATGGATCATTCATTAAGTATCTTAACTCGACAATAACATTGTGATAGCTGTGCTTGGTGAGGGAAAACAATCTTCGAAGGAGGTTCTTCTTGAAAATTCATTCATTAAAAACATGTTGCAAGGAGAAGATGCACAAGCTAATGGATTCCTTCATACAATTTTGTCCACTAGCCAGAACTATCATGCGACTTTTACGTTTTCAATAGAGGAACTTAACGTGTTTCCCACGTGAATAGGAAATGATGCAAGGGAACTGAGAAAGGAGCATATCTTGAAGCAACGGAAGACTCCAACCAATGTGAAAATAAAAAT
>SZWC01008475.1:20785-55785 GCA_023375785.1 Penium margaritaceum | reverse complement strand
TGAGTGTGTGTGTGTGTGTGTGTGCGTGTGTGTGAGTGAGTGTGTGTGTGTGTGTGTGTGCGTGTGTGTGAGTGAGTGTGTGTGTGTGTGTGTGTGCGTGTGTGTGAGTGAGTGTGTGTGTGTGTGTGTGTGCGTGTGTGTGTGTGTGTGTGTGTATGTATGTATGTATGTATGTATGTATGTATGTATGTATGTATGTATGTATGTATGTATGTATGTATGTATGTATGTATGTATGTATGTATGTATGTATGTATGTATGTGTGTGTGTGTTTGGACAAGCGTGCCTGCCTGTGTACCTGTGTGTGTACGTGCGTGCACGAGGGAGTGAGTACGTGTGTGCGTGCGTGCAAGCGTGCATACATGTGTGCATGCATGCATGCATGCATACGTGCGTGCGTGCGTGCGTGCATGCATGCCTGTGTATGTGCATATGTGTGTGCATGCGTGCATGGGAGCGTACGTGTGTACGTGCGTGTGTACAAGCGTGCATTCATGGGTGTGAGTGTGCGTGAGTGAGTGAGTGAGTGAGTGAGTGAGAGAGTGAGTGAGTGAGTGAGTGAGTGAGTGACTAAGTGAGTGAGTGAGTGAGCGAGTGAGTGAGTGAGTGAGTGAGTGAGTGAGTGAGTGAGTGAGTGAGTGAGTGAGCGAGCGAGGGAGCGAGCGAGCGAGGGATTGGCTGGCTGGCTGGCTGGCTGGCTGGCTGACTGACTGACTGACTGACTCTCTGACGGATTGCTGATTGAGCACTGATTGAATGACAAACTGACTGAATTACTGAATGACTGAGTGACTGCATGACTGACTGACTCACTGACCTATTGGCTGGTTGGCTTCCTGACTGACTGATGGACTAAAGGACTGACGGACAGAGAGACGTACAGACGGATGGACGGACACACGGATGGATGGACGGATGCATGGACGGATGGACAGACCGGAAAACGGACAGACCGGCGGACGGATGGGAGAACAAACGCATGGACGGAAGGAGAGATTGATGGGCGGACTGAGAGAAGGACGGACAAACTAACGCAGCAGTCGTGGTAGCAGCAGTAGTAGCAACAGAATTAGCAGTAGCAGCGTAGAAAAAGCAGCAGCAACGGAGGTAGCAGGAGGAACAGCAGCAGTTGCATCCAGAGCACCAGAAGGACTTGGAGTAGGCGCAATAGCGACGGCCGCAGCAACAGAAGATTCTGCAGCAGGAGCAGCATGAGCAGCAGCGACTGCAACAGAAACAACAGTAGCAGCAGCGTCGGCGGCAACAGCAGTTGCAACCACAGCACCAGCAGCACTTGAGCATAACTTGGAAGTCTTCAACAACTGCACGAACACAGCAAATACCCTACTGCTTCATGATTTCAACTTTTTACATAAATCAAAAGGTTGTAGTCTTAATCTGTGACCTCTTGAAATTAATGAACAGTTTTTCACTAGGGCAACATTAGTGTGGGGCGTTGTCCATGTTTTGTTTTTTGTATGGCCTCAGGTGGTTGTTTTCACCTTTCGAGCACTCGAGTTCCGGTGTCGGTGCTCATCTTACACAGGAAATCGAGTGATCACGTGAGTACTGGAAGTCACGTGATTGCATTAATGATTTTGCTCGACCAGCCAGGGTTGAGAAAAACGTGGTGGATTAAGACAACATATTCGTTTCACGGACGGGAATATTTTGTTTGTAGCCGAAGAAAAGATATCGTCATCATCGAATACATATTTAACATCAAAATCAAACGGCAATAGGGTAACACGTCATCAGAGGCATGGTTGAAAGACACACACGATGAACATTTGGCAGTGTGCGAGGTGGCCAAGTCCGACTGACATGAAAACAATAGCAGTGCTTCTCAGACTATAAGAAGAACTGGGGGAGGGAGGGGGCAAGGTCGTGGATGAGCTGTCCCCGGTAGAAGATGCGCCTGGGGTAGCCGTCCCGGGAGGTGCACGCAATGGCACGTTGAGATTGCATGACAGGGCGCGACTCATTCACACGGACCAGCATGCCATCAATGCCCGGGATGTTGATGAGCTGGTCACTGAACGCATGGAAGTCCAGATGGTGGAAGTAGAGGGAGGGAAGCGAGAGGAGTATGCGGGCCTCAATTAGTCAGAGGATTGAATGATTGATGCCCGCACATTCCACAATCCAAAGACTCGCTTTGACGCGCGATACCTTGGTTGAAAGCCAGAGGTGAGGGGAGGCAAGGGGGGGAGGGGGGGCGCTTCGTGTCCACACACTTTCAGCAGGTACAAACCATTCAAGTGCGAGAGGAATTTTGTTTCTTCTACAACGAGCCTCAGTTACCGTCACTAAGCCACACAAGTTTGGTTTTTATAAACATTTTGCAAATCGTTTTTGGAAACATGGTGAAATGGCACGCCATGTTGTACTCTACACAGTCCAACTAGACACATCCAACCAACCACGGTTGACTGTGGCATGGTCACAGATTCCAGCGGTGTGTGGATACCAGGCTAAGAAAGACGTCGGGTGGATAAGAGTCCAATCACAAACATTTGGTGCCCCTGGTCTCGCCATAGTAACTTCACTGTACCCCCAAGTTTTCGGTTATTCTCACTCAAACTCCAATTTGTTCATTCAACTCAACATTGCCCCTGGACCGTAGTCGCGAAGTCCTCGCATTATAGAAACCGAAGGCTATCAGAATACATGTTCTTGAATGAAGTTCTTTTCTGATGATGCACATCTTTGTAGAAACTGATTAACCGTGGACGAAGCCTCTCGTCTGTGTATTTAGGCGCCTCTCATTGATTAGCTAGAGGTCAATCGATGACCAGCGTTTGGGAATGTATGCCAGCAAATCCCTGGCAAACGGCAAAGAAGAAGACATACCTACTGAAACCCCAAAATCTCTATTTAAAGGAGGGAAATCTAATGAGTTTGGATTCTTTGTACGTTAGAAAACATGTTAAAATAACATTATTGTAGATATTGATTTCCAAGTTTCACCCCATGGGGGCGACATGGAAATGATCCTACACGTGGGGGCGTGACGACGATGGTGAGCCAAAACCGAGGGCTACTTGGTTATTTCTTGATTATTTGTCTCGTCCATGGTTCTGAGTGACAAAGTTGAAAGGAGGGATCTGAAAAATCTTTGATTAAATCTTATCCTTAGTTTTCATTCTTTATGGAGTACATGATTCTGAACTCAACAGCTAGATTGTGGTACATGAGGTCTGTCTTACCCAAAAGAGTGAAAAGTTTGTACCCTACTGATCTTTAATTTGTATTGTTTCAAATTTGCTCATAGGTGTGCTTCAATTTCGACCATGGATTTTCCTCCTACAGTTATATTGGTGACATCTTAACTTTTGACCAACAAAAACAAGTGTTCCTGAAATTCGACTGCAAGCACATTCAACGTCGGCAGTTGCGGTTAACCGCGTCATGAGACCCAAGCACGACCGGAATCTGTTCCGAGATCGCACTAGGTCTGGCTTGTCAGACAGTTGGGATAGTTATGACAGCCCTGACACACAAGGTTTAATGTTTACATGCGAGACATGAGTTAGGAATATGGGAAAAAAACTAAATTTGTACACACAAACAAAGAACCTCACAACCTCAACCACTTATGAGAATAGTTGAAAAAGGTGTCGCGAACTACATCGATGGTTTGATATTCTTTGTTCAACTTATGGACGGCGCAGGATCTTTACAAAACCATGCATCAGTATCCTTGAAGGCCCTCCAACTTCTCAACGGAGCTTCGGGAGGCAACTATACATGGCACGACCCAAGACGCATCGCTTGGCTTGAGCACCGAGGACCCAACATATGCCTCCTTCTCACTCTAGACATTGTACATGTGTGCTTGACTCACTCAAAAACTGTCATCAAAGTACACTTACTGCTTAATTCAAGTTATGCATTTGTCCCAAAGCCTCGAATCGTCTTTTGTCCTGCACCTCATCCCGGTGAATCACCTACGTTTCTCGGATTTGTCATTTTTTCCTTGTTTTCACTTCCTTACCATATTTTTCATCAACTACTTTCAAGCTGATGCTCACAATGTGTCCTTGCATATTGTGTTGAGGTGACAACTATGCAAATGTTACTTGCAATACACAAAAAATATGACGTGAGCAAGTCAAGATTCAATTTACTAATTTTAAATTTTGATCAACATTCTGTAAGGAGGTCATAGTCAAGTTGTTTTAAATGTGATAACAATACTTTGCAATCAGGTGAGAATGAAACTGGTTACAAGCGCTACTAGTAGACACGCTGCTACCAAAACTGCTGGCACTTCAGGCAGTTCTGCTGGGACATGATGCGGTACTGCAAGCACAGGTGGTACGGCTGGTAATGTAAAAGCCGCTACTCGAGCTTCCGGATCAGCTACATTTGCCTCTTGCAGTGGGGCTTGGTCACACAAAGATTCTATGGGATAAACCTACCACCCTCGACCCCTTCGCGTGTGGTCCAAACCTTGAGATGCCACACAATCCTCTCCTAGCAACAAGACTGTTGCTATTGACCGAGATCCCCACCGTGAGACTCTCCCGGTAGGGTTTGCACCAAGGTAGTATAAAGGACCCGTGATGTCAAATGCACAGGTTCAAGTCAATCCTTGGGCTCTATGGAATCAATTTTTAGACGTAATAGATCAATTTCAGATGATGTACAAAGTCTTGGGTAAGATTGACATGCCTACAGCAACCCTTAGGCGTTTTGAAGCACCAGCCCGTGTAAGAGAGTCGAGAGTCCCTTGATTCTCCAAAGTCCTCTACCAAGGCAAAATGGTGTAAATAACTTATGTATTATGTAGGAAGCATTGCAAGCTTTTCAGAATTCATGGAGAATCATCTAAGTTGTAATTCAAGTGCTCCACCCGTGACTCCCGCTAGCAGTATCATTAGGAAGGATCATGCTTTCATGATGTGCTCCAACTTACACAAGAGCCTCCAGCCGCCACCCTTGATCCTTATGGGCCTTGTCTCATTGGCTAAGCGTCCATCCAAGGAAATTTGGCTTGAGAAAGTAAGAAAATGGTTTTATCGTACTCGTGGTCAAACCTGTAAGCCTCCAGTTTTCTATAGGTGTACCCCCCACCTTTGCATGACCGTATCTTTCACATTCTATGTCAAATGACTCGTTTCTTGGGCCGCATTTTCAAAAGTTTTCAGGGCATTTTGGCAACTTGCCCTGATCATTATGGCCACTTTCCCAGACCTTCGCTGTTCCTTTCTCAAGGTTCTCTTGCACTATACCACTTTCATAAAGAGTCGATAGAAATTCCGTAAAACATAATGATGTTGCAATACTCTTCTCTTGACTTCTTGACAATGCTAGACATTTGTAAAATAGTGGCTCCAGATTCTTGAAGCCCCTTAAGTTCTCTACGGAATTCCTTGAGATGACCATTCACTGTTACGTCGAGTTTAACGTAGGTGGTTCAAAGGGACGAGCAGTAATACAAAACACCATTCAAGGATTTCGGACAAATGGATAACTTGTATTAAGTAGTAAGTGTACTTTGATGACAAGACTCGAGCGAATCACGTACATATATATATAATGCCAAGAATGAGAGTGAGGCACATGTTGGATGCTCACTCAAGCCAAGGCATGCATGCGAGGTCGCACCGCGAGTGGCTGCCTCCGGAACCTCTACCGAGAAATCATGGGGCACTGGGAATATCAAGGCACGTCTTAACAAAATTCTAGTGCCATCAATAGTTCAACCAAGAAAGTCAAAACACTCATATGGTTTGCGATTATTCCATCGACCATTCTAAAAAATTGTCGAAGTTGTCAAAAAAATGCAGGGAGAGAACATTAGATGTCAGGGTAGGTGACCAAAGTACCCTCGACCAAACGGCTTCAGAATCCTAAATTCATCATGGAGTGGGCTATGAATGTAATGACAAGACTTCCCACTCGTGGAGTTTAAGGACTCGTGTATGTCACTGACGGAAGACTTCCTCCCTGACGTTCCAACGTGGTAGCAGGCGTAGACCGGTGACAATGGCAGTAGCTCTTGGTCAAGTGATCACCGTCTCAGAGGTTTTCATAAAGCTCCCACCTATTGTGTGTGGCGCCGTAGCCGTGCCACTTGACGCGATATTCAGTCAATTTTCCACGGTGTTGATGTCCAAAGACATCTTCAATCATGTACTCTGTATCCCCATCCACTTGAATAGGAGGTGGAGGTGTGACCTCTCCGTCGGGGAAGGTTGTGTTGGGGTCCTGGTGGTTCTTGATGTTGGTGATGTGGAAAACATGTTGGATAGCCATGTTGTTGGGCAGGGAAAGGCAAGGGATAATAGTGGCTTGCCTTTGCTCAATCTTATGCGGTCCTAACCAGCAGGATTTGAACCTTGCAAAGTCCTGTCCTCGGAGTTTGATATTCTCTTTAGCTGAGGAGGACGCAATCGTTAGCGTTGAAAATATCATCACTATGATGTTCGTCCGTTGCTTGCATCATGGTTGCTTGTGTATTTGCAAGAATTCCTTGCGGTGGATGTCAACCATGAAGACTCTACTCTGGCTTGTTAATCCAGCCGATGCGGAGGGAAGTTGGCCGTACACCTCTTCAAAAGAGAATTTACTAGTTGCGGAGGAAGTGGTGAAGTTGTATGTGAGTTTGGCCATTGGTAGTCTGGCAATCCAACCGGTGCTGTGCGGCTCAAATGTGCGGCAAACCTGTTTGAGAGTCTCATTGGTTTGGTCCGTTTACCCATCAGTTTTCGAATGGAATGCCGTTGATACCTATATCTGATTACTGTGATGTGTCATCAGCTTGTGCTAAAAACTACGAGTGAAGCGGCCGTTTCCGTCGCCAATGGTGGCATGTGGTACTCCATCCAGTCTTGCGATCTCGTTTAGAAGTGGTCGTGCTATTCCTTTTGTGGTGATGGTGGTCGTTGTCAAGATGAAGTGCGAAATTTTTGAATTGTTTCCACCACGTCGAGGATGACTTTATATCCCTTACAAAAATCATTTTGATGTCCACCCATGGCTCTGTTGGAATGGTTAAGGGTTGGAGTAGGCTGGATGTCCTCAAGCGATGAGATTTTTGTCTCAGGCAGGTGTTACACAACTTGCAGAAGGTTGCCATGTTGGTCTGTATCTTGTCCCACCAGTAGTGTTTTGCTAGCATCTTGAGTGTATTGTCCTTACCAAAATTTCTACCTTGACCGGTGTCATGGCATTCCTCTACTAGCATTCTTTGTAGTTCTCTTTTTGGAGGAATGATGACTTGGCGAGTGAATCGCCGCTGCCACTACGGGATATCAAAGCAGAATTTGGTCTTGTCATACCCATCAAACGCCTCCTAACCCTTCGCTAACAACCTTGTAAGGGGCGGGTCTCATTTGATGAGCAATGCGTTGATCTCGGCCATTCAATCTGGTTGTCGGCTTAGAGCATTCGTTGGAATTTTTTTTTCAGGTTGGTACTCAATCTCGTTGTTGAAGTTGGACTAGAGGAACTCCATCCATTGAGTTTTTTTACCACTCAGACTTCGCTTAGTATCAAGATCTATCACATCGTGATGGTCTGCGCGGATGGTGCATCGTCGGTATTCCAAGTAGCAGTGCTACTTCTTGAATGTGTGCACGGCTGTGAGCCTTTCTGTTTCGTGCACCGCGTAGTTGAGTTCCAGCCCGCATAGTTTTCTTGACATGTATGCGACCGCTTGTTCTCTACCTTCCTTAACTTGGAGGAGAATAGCTTCAGTGGCTTCATCGGACGCGTGGCCATTATGTAGTCCACCATTGATCTGTCAGTCGTAAGGTTGGCGCTGAGGTGAGAGCATTTCTCAAAGTGATGAATGCTTCTTGTTCATTGTTTGTCCGATTCTAACCAGTTTTTTTAGTGAGAATGGAGAGAGGCGCTCGCGCTTGAGCGTAGTCCTTCACAAATCAATGGTAGTAGTTACAGAAGCCTAATACATGGACTTCTCAAACATTTGTGGGCGTCGGCCAATCAGCGACCGCCTCCATAACTTTGTAGGTATAGCCAATCCTAAGTGTTTTGTACACTGCGAGATGGGTGTATAGGTACCTACATAGAAAGGTAGATCCCTTGAAACTTACGAGGGTTATAAGGTGTTTCTGACATGAAGAACATGATAGGTCTACTAAGAATTTCTCACAATACCTAGTTTGAGTACATTTTTTGACAAACCCTGCACATTTTGATATTTGCCTCTTTAGCGCACATGGGAGACACTTTCATGCACACATGGGAAAATTTTCCACATGTACAAAACAATCAATCAAACAAGCTCTGTCCCCCCCCTTCAAGAGTGTACGAGGGGGTGTATATGGTGGAAGTCACGAAACGATCACTAACATGCATCTCGCGACTTCCTAGAAAGTATTTCACACGACTACACTAGTGTTTATTTTTAACATCATCCCAGGTATACCGTCACATACACTCGTCTCATAAAATTTTCCATTTCAAAGAAGGGATGAGTGGGAACACTGGTTCGTCTACATTGCTCGGTCCTCCTCCCCCTCCTCCTTAAGTGTATGAGGCAAGTGTACAAGGGGGTGTATGTGGTAGAAGTCATGAAACGTACACAAATGCACAAGTTGCGGCTTCTTGGAAAGGATGCAACACCATGAAAATCTCTCAAGACACTGTACTAGTGTCTACTTTAATACCCCTTCCATTTACACCCTCTCCTACACTGGCCTCATATGTTTTCTCTTTCTTAAACGGGGGTGAGAGATGGGCCCGTTGACATTGCTCGGTCCACCCTCTCCCTTGAGTGTACGAGGCAAGTGTATGAGGAGGTGCATGTTGTACAAGTCACAAGATGTACACTATTGTACTCTTCTGACTTCCTCACAAATCTCTCACGAGATTACTCTAGTGTCTTTTTCAATACTCCTCCCTCGTACACCGTCTCATACACTCGCCTCGTGCAATTTCCTATTTTTTAGATAGGTGACGAGACGGGTCTCTCGACTTTGCTCGGTCCATTCTCCCCCCCTCGAGTGTATGAGGGGTATGTACGAGGGGGTGTATGTGGTGGAAGTCACGCGATTTGCTGTAGTGTACATCTCGCGACTTCCCCAAATTCCAAAAATGGGGATTGAAGGCATGGTTTGTAAATGTTCAAGCATCCAGTTTGCGAGTGGTTTGAGTGGAGGATCCGAGAATCCCCTATGCGGTAGAAGGGAACCTGCTGGGCCCCGCTATCGTGGGACCCAACAAGAGCCCAGGAAAGCAAAAACAAAACCACAACCTCAGGAGTAACTAGGGGATGGGTTTGGTCAAGGTTTGACTGTTCTAATATCTATGTTGCGAGTAGGTTGAGTGGGGGGTTTGAGAATACAATAGAAGGGAGCCAGCTGGGCCCCACTACATCGGGCCCAGCAAGAGCCTGGGCAAGAAGAAAAAAACCCATATCTTTCAGGAATTTTTGGTCATCAAAGACTCTTGAGGTCCAGAGAACTCAATTGACGGGGGAGACAAAAGCAACAGGACAAGACTTTGTAAGTTACGATCTAAGAAATATGTCAAGGCATATACTCAAGACGAGAATAGGTCACCTATTGTTTCACCATGTTCTTCAATCACATTTGACACAATATGCAAATCATTTCTGGTCCTAGGGAATGAAAAAGTATCAATCATGAAACCCCCATGAATTGTTGTTTGATGCTGAGTTAGCATGTACACTGAAAAACGAGTGTACATTTGGGGGGTGATTAGACAAAAATGTGTTTTTGGGTCCATGCTTGTCTGTCTTCCGCCGATGATGTTGCCTACAAACTCAAACAAATGGTGACCAGAGTTGCACTTTGAGAGTTTTCCAAACAAATCTTTCTGTAAAACTTTGAGAACCTTTTGAAGATTTTCATTGTGCTCCTTTGAAGTGCGACTGTACACTACCCTACTGACTTTCCATTTCGGTGATGGATCAGTTGTGAATTCAAGAATCTTTAACTTCGCTGACAGGGTAATTATTTCCTGTTTTCTTGGAATTCGTCAAAGGTCTCTGGGTGGAACCTTTGATTTCGGCGACCGGTCTCGAACAATTTTTCCAATTCGGCAAGCTAGCGAATCGTGGTAAAAAAAAAAAAGTTGCGGCTATGGTTACACGAGCGATCTGTCAGGATGACTGACACAAAGTGGGTGGCAGGTACACGTGGCACATTTGGGCCGTGTGTACCTGACACGCAGCCGCATCTTGGCGCTTGACATGCAGGGATGACTGCATGTCAAGCGGAAGCGGCAACCCAGCAATTCAAATCACCGCCCGGCGATTCGACTTTCCGGACCATGAAGTTGAACACATATTTAAAGCAAATAACAACATGAAATACACGTGGAAGAATGAACCCAAAAAGGAAACTTGGTTGGTGGCACTTTAACTTTGATTTATAGCTTCCAGAATTATGTAAGTGCCTAGTTAAATTCTTCGAAGCATCAGATTTGACGAGGGAAAAGGGGTGAAAATCGAAGTTAGAGGCCAGTAGGAGATGTCATCGAGATACACAAAACCAAAGTCATCAATGTACATGCAAAACAAAATTATCGCTACAATAGATGTGCAAGACCATTGTTGAGTCCAAGAGACATGACCGTGAACTCAAAATGTCCATATCTGGTGCAAAATGTTGTCCTTTCAACATCACTATCCGACACATGGATCTAATGATAGCCGTTATGTTGGTCGTTACTTCTTACACCGCAGGCCCCTCGGATTTGGTCAAAGTGTTCATCTACTCACGGAAGGGGGTAGAGGTTCTTGATGGTGATTTTGTTCAATGCGCGACATTCCACACACGTCCGCATCCTTTGGCTTTCTTTTTGACAAGATGTGTAAGTGCCGTGTATGGTGACGTGGAGGGCCCAATGAACCCCTTACTAAGAATCTTGTCCAGCTGTTTCTTAAGTTTGGTCATCTTGTGATGGGTCATCCAATAGGTCCCCTTCACCGTGGGTCTGCTGTCTGGGTTTGAATATGTCTAATGGTCAATGCTTTGCCGCGGAGGTGGCTATTGGGGAAGTTTGTCAAGAAAAACCCCTTCAAACTCCTGGATGAGTGTTGCAAACTCCTCCGATACAGCTATGAACTTCTCAACTGTCAATGTCGTTATCACCTTAGAAGCTGCAATTTCTTCATCTTCTCTTGCCTCGACGTGGACTCGCCGTGCTAAAGCTTCACGCTTCAGGTATCTATTGGCCACGACAAGGGAATATCGCTAGGCGTTTTATGGCTGCCATAACTTCTTCTGATAGGTCCACCTCTGTTGTATCTCGTAACCGCCGTCGTGTTGTGGGTCGCTCGATCCGAGGTAGATGTTATCTTTTGCCAGCAATGCTAACCAGTTCCCAGCTCCACCTCTGAATTGTGCAAGTACCAGAAATTTTGTCCGAGGGTGATTTTGTGGTTACTCACTTGGCAAGTCCTCTAGATGGTTTTTTCATGCTCATCTCAGATTTTAAGTCAAGGTGGTTCGAAAAATTGACAGAACTGTAATCGTTTTTTCTGGGTTTTCATTCCAACACTACTATTTCAGTCTACAAACCCTACTTCTAAACCATGTTTTTTCTTTAAAGGATGTAAGGAGTTTCTTAATCCAGTAGTGCCAGTACTGTTCTACAAATTTTACAACCCCTCAGTTGTACTCGTAACAGTATCGCCGGTTGGTGGTCCCCACATCCCTCGTCAACTTTGCAGTCTTATGTACCCCCACATGCGACGATGGGAGCTACTCTCATGGATGATCAGTCACACAAACGTTTGGACCAGATAGGAGCCCCGCTGTCTACTCGTGCCCTTTGTCATTTCCGGAATCCTCATGTTTCCTCTACAATGTCTCCTCTTGTTTGGTTTGCTGCTGCCTTTTTGACAGTCACGCGAGATGTGGTCCAGCTACCAGAAGTCCCACAGAGCCACTAATTGCGTTGATCAACAACGCCCATCTCCAACATAGATAAGGTTCCCGCCAGATGTGAATTTCCTCCACCAGCCATTGGATTCTTACATCCGAGTGTTGTAGTTGGCGCTATCAATTCCAATCGGCTATTGCAATCGTTCATGAAATGTCACCCTGTATGTAAAAAACGGTGATCGCTTGCCAAATCTTTTGCTAGAGGTTGTTCTAGTAAATATATAGTTCATCGGGGGTGAAGTCACTACCGGTGATTATCTCATGGAAACGCCATGAATACTCCACCACACTGGATTGCTGATGTAGACACTAGAGTCTCTACTGTGCATCAAAGTTTTTGTTCAATTCCTAAAGTAAGCAAGGATAGCGTGCAAAGTCGTTTCATGTTTTCAATGGCATGAGAGAATCTTGCCACGTCCAATTGATCTATTTGAGAGATAGGACGTATACATTCGGCGATGTGGAAGCCATTACGTGAGCCATTTACGAACCACCAACTTAAATCTGTGCTATGCAAAAGTGAGGCCACAAGGTAAGTTTTCATCTTTTCGTTGACCATGGCAAGAGTGAGGTACACCTCTAAACTTGTTAGTCACAATCCGACCGCTAGTCCCTTGGAGTTCGCGGGATCAAGTGGCTCAAGGAGTGTGGTTTAAATATGGGTTCACTTGATAGCTGTATTTTTTTTTCTAGGTGAGCACTGCTTCACACGCGCGAGAAATCTGAAGCTCCTCCATCACTATTTTGAGTTGTTAGAGCAAATGGGTATTGAGGTTCTTGAGTCTCAAAGACTTCTGGCATAAGACTTCATTAATTTGTGCTTGTCAACTGATACCTCCCATTGTGCAAGGTGTCAATCTGACAGACAGTGGTGGAGGCAAATGATTTGCCAAGCCCGAGAGATCTGTTGATGGATTTGCCATATGATTTGTAGTGTTGCGCTATTCAACACAAGTTGTTGCTATTTTTTGTTCGTTTAGAGTGTGTTGGTGTTCCCATCGTGCAGATCCTCCATTGCAATAGTATCTGTTGAGGATTGTTGCTCGTCGCTTGTTGCCCTCGCTCTGTTTACCGTTGTCATCGTGAATTCTATGACCTATAGAATGGTAAAGCTATGTTGAAGACTTGTGCAAGGTTTTTGCTAGGTAGTTATTGCAACTGATGTCCCTCGTACGCCGCTATGTTTTGATACCAAGTGTTACGCAGTGTGGAATATAGCTTTCTCACATGGATGAGGTGAAGGATAAACAACAATTCTAGGATTTGGGAAAATGGATAATTTGTGCTAAGCAATGAGTGTACTTCGATGACAAGTGCCAAGTGAATCGCATACAAGTATGCAATTCCAATAACATGAACAAGGCATATGTTAGGTCCTCGTTCCTTGAGCCAAGCGACGCGTGTGAGGTCGGGTCGTTAAAAAATGCTTTTGAAACATCCACTGAGATATTGGAAGGCTTCAAGAACATCAAGGCATGTCTTATGAAAAGCCTGGCATCGTCGAGAAGTCGACGGAACAATATCAAAATATTGTTCTGGCTCGTGTTTCTTTTGTGGACCATTCTCAAACATGGTCAAAGTTATCAAAAACTTTTGGAACTGAACACTAGGGGTCATGGCAGGTGGCTAAAATGTCCTTGGCCAATTGGCGCAAAAATCTTGAAGTTGTCGTGCGGTGGGTTACAAATATAATGACAAAAATGTCCACTAGTGGAGTTTAGGGACTCGTGTATGTTTTAGACGTAACACTCATGATGTTGTGTTCGAGGTGATGTGTGGCTCAAATGGCCAATATCGAATAAATGCCTCATTATGGTTCTCGTTATTATATACATGCACTCCATATGTGTGAATTTTTCATCTTAATGTACATACTACTAAAAGCAATTGTCCCAATTGTCTCCATTCCTTGGATTGTATCATGCTCTGCATCTCATCCATGTGAATCACCCACATTATTAGGTCCTTGACATCCTAAAACTTGGCAAGTGGGCATTCCATCACATTCATGGCCACGCATCACGCCACGCGTCAACCATCAGATTTTTACGGCGTTTTGCTGAGGGCATTTCTGCCAAGTGCCTGAACTCCAATATTTTGCTTGGAAAGATACTCGCAACTGTGACCACCTTCCAAACAAGGTTGCCGAAACTGTGAAGAACCACATCAATAAATCGATAATACTTGGTCGACTTCTTGATCGTGCTTGACTTTTACAAAGTCATTTTTTGATGTTATCCAAGCCCCATGACTTGTTTACAGGGCTTCTTGAAGAAGCTACTCACGGAGCGACCTCGCAAGAGTCACTTGGCTTGACCGTCAAGGACCCGACATATGCATCATGATTCTTAACTCTGTATGTATGTGCTTGACTCACAAGACACTTGTTATCAAACTACACTTACAACTTAAAACAATTAATCCATTTGTCCCAAATCCTCAAATATTGTTTTGTCCCATACCTCATCCTTGTGAACCACCTATGTCCCGCTGAGCGTAATGTTTGGTATAAAAGCGAAGTGACACTGGAGGTACAACTGATGCATCAACTACCTAGTGACGACATTGCATGAAACCTCAACGTATCTCCTCCATTTAGAATGAAACAGACCTCGCGACGACAATGGTGAATAGGGCGATCGTAGCAGGTGACGAGGAGTAATCCATTGCGAGTATTCCGGAGAAGGATGAGCAGCTCATGAACACCGATGCACTCTAGGCAAACCATAAAACAGCATCAACCTTCACAGTGAATGGTATAACATGGACGAATTGGACCACCAATCCGGTGAAGGATTGCTCGGGTTCGCTGAACCCTTTGCCTACGCCGCTGCCCGTCGGGACGACACCTGGCATGATGGGAAGCACCGGCCGACAAGCATGAACAAATAAATACCTATACTAAAATCTGTTTGAACTCAAGAGTCTCAACACCAATGTGCTCCAACAACCCATCATGGCAATGGAGAAGCTTTGAGTGTCTTGTGCGTGTGAAGCAGTACCCACCAAGAGAAATCTACATCTCTCAAGTGAACCCATGATACGACTGGCACTTCTCAAGCCGTTCAATCACGCAAACTCCAAAGGACCAACGGTCAAGACGTAGCTGACGAGTTTGGGGGTGTACTTCACCTCTAGTCAAATCAACAACAAAGAAAAGATAGTTGACCTTACAACCTCGCTTCTACATTGCATGAATTTGAGTTGGTGGTCGGACCTAATGAAATTCCAATTGCAGTAGGAGACCAACAGATCCGTATCAGTGGCTCAAGCGACCACTCTCACATCATCCACTATAGGCATACTACATCTTGAGCAGATTATTCCAATGTCGCACGATTCTCTCATGACACAAGAAACATGGAGTGACTTCCTTTCTACTACATTTACTCACCTACAAAAGTTGAACAAGAAGTCTGACGTATGGTACAGAATCCAACGTTTGATGATCAGTCGAGCTTAGTAAGGTACACACAATATTTCTGTTAAATCATCACCGACATTTACCTCGCCCATGATGAACTATGTCTCTACTAGAATAGCCTCAACTGAGACATTTGACGAGAGATATCCATTTTTGGCATCCAGGACAACCTTTCAAAGATGCTTTCACCAAACGATCACATTGAGTACGTCGACTACAACGCTCGTGGTGAATGCTGATGGAAGCGAGGGAACAAGTCACAATGGGGAGTACAAGAACAGAGTGGCCATGGACACCAACTGCTTCAAAGGTGAGCCGCGTGCTCACTTTTGACCATGGGGTTTTGTTCACGGTGTGGCTTGACCTAAGTCCCCCACCACCCATTTTCATGTCATGCTATTGAACAAATTCCGGCAGCATTCTGCCGAAGGGGTCAACCTGGGGCTACCCAGTTCTTATGGCAACTACCTCCCCCAAAATCACAAGCCTGTAAAGCATCATTCAGAGTGCATGGATAGAGTGCATACAGGCACCATGCATTTAATCATGCATAATAGTCTCCTGCATCTCCATGACGACCTAGGCTGAACCTGTCGCCAACCCGTCCACATGACGGCCACACTGACAATTCGACCACTGGCATACCAACACTGAAAAACGTGTATCCATCAACTGTCGAGCGACGCGTCAGTCACCTACAAGGAGTGATGTGTGTGCAGCAAGCCCAGAGGTCAACATGTGTTAGTGACACCCAAATCAACACTCCGCAATGAGTCGTAGACGGCCCGCTTGTTTTCAGAACTCGTATCGGAAGGAATTTCTGCACACTGGCTATAAGGGGAGAACCTGATAATGCAACAGGGTCGAGCCCACAGGTAATTAATTTCTATCTGAATTTAGCTGGTAGCAGGGTACTATGCCTCGCTCGAGCTCCGTGTCATGCATCCCTGCTCTCTACTCTTCCATGACATTGCTTTCCCTCTAACAAGGAAGATGTACCTTGTGCAGCTACGAGCGTCAACATCATGCACCCAGTCACTGTCATTGTATCCGTCAACAACAAAAAGTGTTGTGCCCTATAGAAAAGTGGAACCCATGCTATGAAATGCGCATAATGCACCACACGCAGTGCGGCCTCTAGGTGACGCAACTGTGGACCCTACAAAATCTGTGCCAAAACGTTCACCGCAAAGGCCACATCCACCCTTGTAGTTGTGGCAAGATGCAGAAGGGAGACAATGACAGGAAGGTACTTGGTGACATCCACTGGCTCCCCCAGCCTAGACACATCCAGTGTCTTAAGCAACCTCTAATCTGCAGGGGCCATAGGCGTCGACGCAGTCGGCAGAGCCTCATGAAGGGATGCAAATCTCTATCCTAGGCTATGCACATATGTCGTCTGGTGGACCCGAAGAGTGCACTGTTGGCGGTCGCGCTCGAGCTCCAACCCATGGAAGTCCCGGACGGGACCCAAGTCCTTCATCTTGAATGCGGACTGCAGCATCGCCCTCACTGAGTGCACTATGGAGGCGCTATGTGACGCAATCAGTAGGTCATCAATGTACACCGGGATCGCAACAAAGGGTACCGACCACTAGCTCACAAAGAGTGCATGGTCAATTGTACTACGGTGGTACCTCCCCTTCTCAAGGGTGGAGGTAATCTCTTGGTTCCAGCAGCAAAGTGACTACTTTAGGCCATAAAGAGCCTTTCACAGCCGCCAAAACTTCTCAGTGCCATCGGTGAATCCCAACGGCTACACCATGTAAATCTCATCTTCCAGACGTCTGTTTAAAAATGTGTCATTTATGTCCATCTACTGCAATTCCCAGTTGTGGTGTACGACTAGGCTAAGGAGTGTCCTCGCTGTCGTATGCCTTCCCACAGGTGCAAACATTTTGTCAATATCAACGCTAGGAATCAGATAGAATCCCTTTGTGGTGAGGTGAGCCTTCTAGAGTTCGAGTGTGCCGTCAGGCTCTCGCTTCCGTCGAAAGACCCAGTGTGCAGAGACCGCTTTATGCTCGGGTGGGAGATCTACAAGCTCATAGACGACGTGCTCGTCTAGAGCATTGAGCTCCTCACGCATATCCGCCTCCCACAGCCGGACATCAAGGGACTCATGTGCTTGGCGTAACGTGTTGGGCTCTGGTGGTAGTGTGACTTCTCTCATGGCAACATGTCACTTAACAACACAGCCTACTGAGTATGCCTCAATATCACACTAGAACTCATCCGCAATGAGCGTGTACCCAAGGCCAGTGTTGGGATGCACAACCCTAGTGGCCAGCCCAAGGGCATCGAGGCCGGTAGGGTGAGGCATGGTCTTAGAGTGTGTCTTGGAGTTGGAAGGGTGAGAGGTGCCAGTGCAAGAGGGGCCACTAGCATTTGGATGTGAGAGAGGGCACAGAGTCGCTCTCCATGGGAAAAGGGGGACACGGGTGTAGGCAGTGGAGGTGTTGTGGAGGTCACGAGTACAGCCGTTGGAGGCACTATGGAGGTCATAGGTGAGGCCGGTGGAGGTGTTGTTGAGCTCACAGGCGTGAGGATGACTGGAGGAGGGGCAAAAGCAAAGGCAAGAGATGACTTAGGAGAGGACAGCAGAGTGGGCAAGAGGGTAAATGCTAAGGATCAGGGAGTGTCGACCGACGGCATCAAAGTTTCTACAGATAGATGGCTCGTTGGCTCAGCAGGTGATGGAACGGTAGATGGCGGCAACGACATGGGGAATGGGTAAAACATGGGGGAGGATTAGAAACAAGGTGCTGAGGGTGAGACGGAGCTAGGAAGATCCCCCCTGTAGCTGAAAGAGCCGAGAGAGGGAGGACGCAATGGCTCTGCGGTCCAGGTCACGGAGGAAGACCAACTCAAAGAACAGAGTATTACACGACTGAACAACATAGTGGCAATCGAAATCCCAAAAGCGCCAAGCCTTGGATTGGGTAGAGACCCCAAGAAAGGCGCAAAGGGGACCGTGCTGGGACAACTTCACATCACGAACGTTGTGAGGAAGTCAGGCAGCGGCAATGCTACCCCAGACTTGATCAATGCGGAGGTCAACACGGTGATCATGCCACTATTGAACGGGATGACAGATTAAGGAAGGGGACCGTGAGGGACTCGGATCCCCCCCCCATTCATGTAGCTCATTGCCTCAAAGGCAAAGAGGGGGGACAAGCCAGACTCAAAGAGCAGGGAACGCACGCCATTAGCAAGCGTACAGTTCCACCACTCAAACAATCCATTTTGTCGGGGAGTACAAGTGGTGGTGAGTTCGATGCGGACCCCACGGGACTCAAGAAGTCAAAAAGTGGAGTCCATGAACTCACTGCCGAAGCCACTACAAAAGACACGCAGCATGAACAAGCCACAAGTTGAGGATACGTCAGATATCATTCATATGACGAAGAGAAAAGCTGCACCAGTAACGAGAAAATTTGTCAATGAGGCAAAAAACATAACAACCTTGACCCCCAAGGAAGTCATGAGATAAGGTTCCCATGACATCTGCATGGACAAGATCAAGCAGATGCATGGGCTGACTATTAGAGGAGAAGAAAGTGGAGCGGCGCGTTTTACCTTGGGCACCGTCGAGACAGTCAGCCAAGCAAGGGAGCAGAAAGGAGGCATTGTCAAAGCCAAGGGTGGGCTGTAGAAAGAGCATGCTGGTGATTGTGTCGGTAAGCACATGGCCAAGGCGACAATGCAGCAAACAAACATGCTCGGGGAAGAGAGAGGGAGCGACTTGGACAAGCACGGTGCAAGCATGAGAGGAGACGGGAGAAAACAAAGGGACACAATACAATCGCTCACACCACACACCATGCAAAATAGCATGAAAAGCTGGACACAATGAGGCCGTGCCAACAAGACCGTACCAACACTGGCATTGAATTCCATACCCTGATCGTCCAGGGTAGTGACAGATAATAAGCTGACCTCGAGAGTGGGGACGCATAACACGTCTGGCAGGAACACATTACCACTGGGGCCAACAAAGTGCACAACACCAACTCCGTGAATGGGGAGCATTTGACGAGAGCCCGTATGAACAGAATGGACGAAGCCAACGAGGCCGAGGATAGCAAACACGGTATGAGCAGATGTCATGTGGTGGATGGCTGCGGAATGAAGGATCTGATTAGCCCCCCGTCACGCACACACATGGCAGAACACCACGAGTGGCTGCAGTGCCAACAATGGGAGTAAACAAGAGATAAAGCCACATGCAACAAGACAACTGGACAAGATCATAGACTACCCTACTGACCTTTAATTTCGGTGATGGGGCAGTTGTGAATTTAAGAATCTTTAACTTTGTTGAGAAGGTAATCATTTCCTGTTTTCATGGAATTCGTCCAAGGTCTCTTGGTGGAACCTTAAATTCGGCGACCGGTCTCAAAATAAATCTTCCAGTTCGGCAAGCTAGGGAATCGTGGTAAAAAAAAAGTACTTATAGCTATGGTTACATGCGCAATCAACCAGGGTGAATGACAGATCGTGCATGACAGGTACACGTGGCACATTTTGGCCGCGTGTACCTAACACGCAGCCGCATCTTGGCGCTTGACATGCGGGGATGACCGCATGTCAAGCGGAAGCCACAACCCGGTAATTCAAATCACCGCTTGGTGATTCAACTTTCCGGACCATGAAGCTGAACACATATTTGAAGCAAATGAGCACAAGCTAGGTAACAACATTAAATACAGGTGGAAGAATGAACCCAAAAAATAACCTTGGTTGGTGGCTCTTTAATTCTGATTTATAGCTTCAAGAATTATGTAGGTGCCTGGATAAATTGGTTGAAGCATCAAGTTCAAAATCACAAGTCAGTGGGGTACCATGTCTCAATCCATGGGACACACGCAAGCAGACTCCCTTCAACACCCCGGACGGGTCCCCACATAAGAAAACGTCACACTGACACACGTAACCTCTGGGGTATGTAGTCACACAATCATCTCGCTGATTACGGAGGTGCAGCAGGTGTGTGAGGGACTGCTCTGGCTAACACGCTCTCGCAAATGATGCTGGCGTGACCGGCGGTGAGTATACTAATGGACCAGTGGACGAAAACCAGTTGCGCTCAGGGCCTCCTCAAACTGAATCACCTGTTGTATGCTGCTAGTTGCTGAGCTGGACATTGCCACGTGGACTCTGCAGCGTCAAGACGTATGTACAGCTCGTCCAACTCTGCTGTGGCTATCAGCCAGGTGGCTCCATCTACGACATGCAGGCTGTCAGTGGCGGTACAAGCCTGACGGTGGACCTCAATCGTGAGCACGAGCCACGACCTCCTGCAGCCTTGTCGCCTCATCGCGTAGGTCAGCCGTCAATGATCTATCACCTGGCCGCCAGCTGTTTGCAACGCATCAACACTGAAAAAAGTGTCGGCATGTACAGTGTGTGCATTTGGAGGAGGTCCTCCTACGGAGGAACCGGCTGCTGTTGACACACCTGTCACTTGGTCGTCGGCTGCTGGCCGGAAGTCAGCATCCGTCGGTGAATCTGCCTCTGCCACATCGTTTCCGTCATATGGAGCCCGTACAATGCCCTTGGGCTCCTCCCAACCCTAGTGTGCAACCAATTGTCCACCAGCCACTGAACGTCTGCCCGTCCCCAACGTGCATCCTGTAGAGATCTCTCAGCTACCTCAAGACGCATGTGCGCATCCTCCATGCACTCCCTGACAGCATGTCGTGCTGGAACAACTGTAGTGTAACAACTGTTGCTGGCCTCCCGGAGCTCGGCCATTAGACCCTTGTATGTGCACCTTCGCTCAAGCCATGGCTTCCTCTTGCTCTTTGACCGCGGAGCACATGCGCTCGGGTACGGGAACTGTAGATCCGACATGTGTAGGTGTATTGTTGGCAAGAACCGCCATGGTGTCAGCGATGCCGGTCAGGGCAGCCATGAGCCGGAGGTCCGCAACTTGCTCTACATCCTCCACGATAGATTCACCTGTAGGGGTGACTGCTATAGGCTCACCTGATGTCGTGGACACAACCACCAGTCGGCTGTCAACAGTGTGGACCATGGTAACGGCTGCTGCTGCTGCACGGGTCGTCGCTGCTGAAGCATTCATTGATATTTCCTCATCCAATTTTCAATGCAAGTCCGACCGTCTCCACACTGCTCTGTCGAACGTCCATACTATAGCCTTGAGGCGCGTCTACACATCCTCAATGTTTACTTCCGCTACCCGATGACCCGTGGTGTTTGTGGAACTTCAACGTGTGCTCGCTGCACGCAAATCATGCATGAGGTGTTGTAGGTGCATGTCCCCATGTGCAACTGCATCCTCCTGGTTGCAAAATGTAGAGTGTAGACACTTGAGCATGGGGGCTGGCTCTATTGGAGTTGTGCTCCTCACCATGGCAGGAGTGACTCCAAAAGGGAATACCAAAAAGACAAGCCCAAGTGGCTTAGTTGTTAATGGTGTCCACCGAGAGGCAGGGACCCGGGTTCAGGTCCTACAAGATGAATTTCTGCCCTGCCTCAAGGGAGGTGGAAAAAAAGGTGCCAGGAAGCTAGCTCAACCTCTAAAGTTCCTCCTTGAGCTTTTGGAAGGCTAGGTGAGGGTCCAGGAAGGTGTCACACCTTCTAGAAGAGGTAGCTTGGTCTACAAGGAATCTAGAGGTGTCCTGATCTTCTGGATACCTTTCCACCTGCTAGAAACAAACTGAGGAATCTGGGAGGGGAAGGAATCTTCCAGAGGAGGGAAGGGTTGCCTAACTAGGTGGGAAAAAGGATAGCCTACCAAGGGATACTCTAGAAGGCATAGAATCTGCTAGGAAGCTTCAAGCTTGGCATGCTTTGGTGTACTGGACAGCTTAGATCAATGGCTACAAAATACCACTACTTTTGAGCCTTGATCAAAAGAGTTCATTCCCATTCAATTGAGGCCAAAACTATTGCCAAACTCTTTAACCAGTTTTATGCCATCCTTGTAACTAGTTTCCTCTACAGTTTTAGTCTCTCCAAAAACATTTGGTGGTGTGAACCAGCCACTGCTAGGGACCCTCCAGGGTGCACACTCACCTTTCAGCCAACAAAGGGTTATGGGCCCACGCCTTTAAGAGGTCCCAAGCCAGCTTGTGTTCATGCCTTCTGGATCAAGGCATGGCCGGCAATGAGCATGAGAGCAGCCGCACTGGGACAGGCTTTTCCTTATGGAGGTGGCTGTTTGAGGGCTTCCTCGACGACAAGGGATTCCTCGAGCTTGTGAAGGGTGATAAGGCTGCTCCGCCGGAGACTATAACGGATGAGGTGAAGGAGGCATGTAAGAAGCACAACAAAAGGCGTTGGCGCTTCTTTTGTCTGGGTTATGTTTGCCACAATTTTGGCACATCCAAGGATGCACCATGGCCAAAGAAGCATGGTGGAAACTCTGCTCCATCTACCACTCAAGCAACCTCGTCAATCAACTCTTTATATTCAAACGACTCGTCACCCTACAAGCCAACAAAGGCGATAACGTCATGGAGATCATGCAAAAGATTGAGTTGCTAACAGCAGAGTGCGTGACCAGTGGTTGGGAGGTCGAATCTCAGCTGCAAGCTATGATCCTCCTTATGGCCTTGCCAGACAATTGGAGTCCCATGATCACAGTTCTTGGTGGCTGGCCTTCCAACGAGTTGAAGTAGCCAAAAGTTGCTGAGTAAATTCGCAATGAATGGATGCAACGTGGCGGTCAAGAGAGTGCAGCGGCATCAAGTTGTACTTACACGGTTCATCCTTATAGTGGAGGCCGAGGCGACAACTGGAAGGTTGCCAAGCAGGGCACCAAGAAGGGTGACAAGAAAGGGGAGTGCTTCAACTACGGAAAGGAGGGCCACTATGCGCTCAACTGCCCCACGAAGAGATTAGACTGAACGCAGCGGAAAAGAAGAAAGTCGAGCAGGCCCTCATGGCGTACAACTAAGGGTGCGCATAGAATCCACAGATCTGCGGATCCAACCCGAGGATCTCAGATCTCGGATAAATCCGCGGATCTAGATCCATCCTCAAATCCGATCCGAGGAACCACAGTTCTGCCGGGGGGGGGGGGGGGGGGGGGGGGGACAAAAATGGTCCCGGGGTTGAGTTCGACACAAACACCAGATGACCTCAGAAGTCAAAGTTCAAAATATCCACCAACGCTCACATGACTGGTCCATATGTACTGGACAGCCACTTCACCAGCCAGCAAGGCATAGTTGATTACATGATGCTGGCCACCTCACCAGATGCCATGCACAATTCCACTATTGGGGATTAATGCATCTGAGGTGGACCTATCCACCTCATCAACTTTCATCTGTGTGAAGCATATACACTGGACCTGTCCACCACATCACCTTTCACATGCGTCATGTATCTGCGCTGGGCCAGTCCACTGCATCACCTTTTACATGCGTGATGCATCCGCCGCGGAACGATGAGTGGCGTAGATGCGCCGCTCATCATCTGTTGCACGTGGCAACCTCAAATCGATCCGTTGCAGTCGAGGTTCATTCGATGTGCTATTAAGATATTTGCTTTTCCTGAGATTTTCAGTAATTGACGACGCCATGTTCAATTTGGGATATCGATAATGAACAGTAGAAAAGTGTATGGATCGTATTGTCTGGGGGTTTCTGGTGGTCAAACCCATTGACATGTTTTTAGAGTTTTAACTGTCAAAATGCAACAATGGGAACTCTTGCCCAAGCCAAGTGTACTCGGCGTTTGCAAGACGGGGCCAGTCCCGCTCCACTCCACTGCGGTAGCAGAGCCTCCCTAGCCCCATCGAGCTCCTACATGTCAGGAATTGGCCTTAGCCATTTTCACCCGTGCATACTAGTGCCCACATGTCCGAGCACACCACTCCGCCATGCCTGAGGCGTGCTCCGCGGTGCCAAACCGTCCGGTCGACGATGAAGATGACCACGACGCAGACATCGATGAGCTCGAGGAGGCTGAGGCAGGTGGCAAGCGTAAGCGCGGCAACGACTTGTCAGCCACCTGGACAGAGTTCAGGAAGTTTGCCGATAGTCCACCCGATGATTCTCAAGCAAAGTGCAATTCCTATCCCAAGAAGTTTTCCTGCAAAGAGGGGTGCACTTCCAACATGTGGAAGCACATGCGCATCAAGCACAACAAGATTTGGAAGAAGTTGAAGGAGCTACATGCACTGTAGTATCTCAAGAAAGCAACAGCAGCAGCCGTGAACGCCACCGTTGAAGTAGCAGAGGTCAACCCCGAGAACACAATGATTGCCCATGGTGTTGCAGCAGTGGGTGCCACTTTTGACAAGCGGTACTTCTAGACATGCGTTTGGAAGCACGTAATTGACAAGAATATCAGTTTTTCTGACGATGGAGTCGATGTGGCTACAACAAGCATTCTGGCACGCTAACCCAGCAGCAATCCTGCCGGGCTGCATGACAATTTTGTGGCAGATTGTCATTGCCACTGCCGCATTCCGCGCGAGCATCAAGAAGCTGCTGTCGGAGGTAAATTTAGCCATCAGCTTCACAACTGACAAGTGGAAAGCAGAGAACAGGATGAAGTATTTGGGGATGACAGTGCACTGGATGGAGAACTAGTGTATCAAGACAATTGCACTTTCTTTTCCCGCAGTTCCCGAGATTCCAACTGTTGTGAACGTCTTTGAAGTCTTCTCCTGTGCTCTGAAAGCCTGGGACGTGTGGAACAAAGTTTTATGCCTGACAGTTGACAATGAAAGCACAAACGTCAGCATGATACACAACCACATCAATCCATCTGACTGTTCCATGGAGAAGGCAGGGCACATCCGCTGTTTGGGGCATGTCATGAACCTTGGCATACATGATTTGCTCAAAATTCTGGCCGTCACTGTCATCATTGGCAAGGCCAGAGCCATTGCCGTTTTTGCCCCGTGTTCCACCCGCCGCGAGCACAGTCTGATGAATGCTGCAGGATCTGTTGGTGTGTCTTTCCAGATGCTGCATCTCGACACAGAGACGCGTTGGAACAGTATCTTGGATATGATGTCCAGAGTGCTACACCTGAAGAGTGTGCTGCCCGCTAGGCTGGATGGCTATGGGATGGATGGCGAAGTGCTGACGCCGACAACCGATGAGTGGAACCTCATCGTCCTGCTGACCCTCATCCTGAAGCCATTAAAGGCTTACACGGATGATGTCAGTGGGAGTAAGTATCCCGCTCTGAATCTTGTGATCCCATTTTTTTAGAGCATGTTGGAGAAGCTGAATGGGTGGCAGGTGAAAGCACTAGAAGCAAAGGAGAAGTCAAAGAGGAGGGGCGCAACAGGGAGGCTGAACCCACAGGATCAGTTGCTCCTCGACATCCACCCCGGCCTCGTGGATGCAGAGACGAAGCTGAAGAAGTATGCCCGCTTGCTCTCTGTTCATCACGCACTGGCCACAGCTCTAGACCCCCGCATTTGCATGAGGTACCATGAGCGCACGCATCGGCTGATGGGGATCAGTAGTGCAGTAGAGCTCCAGCTGAAGGTGATGGAATTGCTCCGCCCATACCACGAGAAGGTGGAGGCGCAAAGGGCTGCAGCAGACGCAGCAGCCGCGGCGGCAAGAACTCAGGGCAGCCAGCCCACACAAGAGAGCTCTATGCTTACAGCAGCGTTGTCATCCAACGTGACTGCTGTGTCACCTGCTGTGCCTGCTGCTCTTCGCCAGCTGCGTCCCCGACCTGAGCGGCAGCGTGAAGAGGACGACGTGCTGCTGGAGGCAGCACTTGCATATCCTATGGCTGACATGTTTGGAGTACTCGAGATTCCTGCTGCAGGTACTACTCCACCATCCTCCTTGGAGGAGGAGGTGGAGCAGTGGAACAAAGTACCGAAGAAGTCTCCACGCTGCCACATTCTGAAATATTTCAAGAAGCTTGGGAAGAAATTCCTAACGCTGTCCCTTGCGGCTGCTGACGTGTTTGCTGTTCCCCGGCACATCCACACCATCTGAGCGTCTTTTCTCTCTTGATAGGCACGTGATAACCAACTTCAGGCACTCGCTGGACCATCTCACAGTGGAGAATCTACTTACTATGAAGTCCTCGATCAACGATCCCTCCCTCCTAGATTTCCCAGTCAGCCGACATGGGATGGTGGTGAAGGAATTCACGGACGAGGAGGAGCGCATCAAGGAGCTGAGGAGGCAAGCAAAGGAAGCAAACCTGGTAGGTGCAACAGCAGAGGAGGTAGAGGGTCTCAGTATCTTTGTGAACGACGAGGATGAGGAAGAAGGAGGCAGATGGCGAAGGGAGAGGGGAAGGTTGTAATGATGACGTGATGGAGATGACATGAGCCATCCTTTTCAATGAAGTCATTTCTCTTTGCTGTTTCCTTTGAAAATCTGATGTATGTTCCTCTTTGCTTCTGTCTAGGCCCCATAATCTCCCTCAGAATGTTAATGGTGCAATGGAAATGGTGTATGATGCAATGGAAATGGTGAATGGTGCAATCAGTGAAGGCCTTGATTGGTGAGTATGTAAGTGGTGCAAAACATATATGGTGTATGGTGAATGCTGCAATCAGTGAGTTAAGCAAATACATATTCACCATGTGGCCTTCATTGGTCCACTTGGTAAGTGGTGCATGGCAGGTGGTAACTGGTGCACATTGTGGATAGTTGAGTCACTAGTTATACAGCATGGTGTTGTTACCACGTGGTTGCATTCCAGTGTTGTGAAGTATGCACTTGATGGTGTACATGATATTAAGAGAACGAAAGTTGTGAACGTCCAATTGTGGTCCTTGCAAAGCACACAGTTTCAAACTATGTGGATCCGACACAATCCGCGAATGATACTGGATGCGCGGATCCAGATCCATCACCCGATCCGGACCCAGAATTCCGGATCCATCCTGTGATCCGCGGATCTGATCCGTTGTGCACCCTTACGTACAACTCCAACTTGAAGGATTCGGGAGTTGCCGTTATTGATTCCGGATTAGGCCACCACACCCAATGCAACAGGGTGGCATTTTTCACATACGGCGCCTTGTAGAGATGCATGACGGTAGCCAATGGCAAAACATAGGGGAACGTCCACATTGAGTCAATTGTGGATGGCAAATATGTCACAAGAAAAATCCACGATGTGCTCCACATGCCCAACTTTGGGACAAACCTGCCCTTCGTCAGCCGTCCCATTACCAAGAGGGAGACTGTCATCCGCAAGGAGGGCAAAGGTGAGATGATTGCACGTACCAAGAGGGAAGACGACTTCTACCTGCTACGCGCCAAGATCCTTAGCAGTCGGGCGGGGTCCAGCGCCGATAATCTTGCAACGAAGGATGGAAGAGACCTGGACACATGGCACCGCCAACTTTGCCACATTTTGCCATCAACCGTGAAGGAGTTGGCAGAGAGGGAGGTGGTGCAGGGTCTCCAAATCAGTGGCCTTCATGCAACCAAGGAGACCGTGTGTGAGCCATGCGTTGTTGGCAAAGCAACACGGCAGCCGTTCATGTCAAAGGGGACGCGTGCATCGGCAAAGTTAGCAGTGGTACACATTGATGTGTGTGGACCACTTGAGAGCTCCATCGGCGGAGCTCACTACTTCCTCACCTTCGTTGACGACTGTAAACACAAACTCTACCGCCATCCCATGAAGCGGAAGGGTGAGGTCCTTGCATGCATGCAGGATTTTGTGGCAGTAAAATTTGAAGGTGAAGTCGTCTCGGAGTGACAACGGCAGTGAATATGGAGGCTGGCTTCACTGGATGAAGAGCATGGGGATTGAGTGGTAGAGAACAACTCCACACACTCTGCAACAAAATGGCATCGCAGGGAGAGAAAATCGCACAATCCTTAACATGGTGCAATCCATGTTGAGCGACGCTGGCCTTGCACAATGGTACTGGGCAGAGGCGGCGCGGACAATGGCATACATCATGAACCTTACATTGACCAAGCCGTTGAAGGACAAAGAGAGCAAGGCGTGGAAGACGCCACAAGAGGTGTGGAGAGGAAGGATGCCAACGGTGGGTTACCTCCGCACATTTGGTTGTGTTGCACATGTGGTGGTGCAGGCAAATGAGGGACGGAGCAAGCTGGACCCGCGTACCCGCCGATGTATTTCCCTTCCGTATGAGAGCGGAAGCAAGGCACACCGACACTTTGACCTAAGGAGGCAGCAGGTTGTGTGGAGTCCTGACGTCACGCTCGATGAGAAAAGCCATTGGACGGACAAGGAGGCAGGTCGCTCCACGAGAGGGGAGTGGGTGCCACTCCTTGAGGGAGAGACACATGAGGATGTGAATGAGGGTGACGTCCTCGCAACAGCTCCAACCGGAGGATTCCAAAGTACCAAAGCTGGACATGGAGGCAGTGAGTCAGCCTATGTCTCCACGGTCTCTAAGAGAGGGAGAGAAGGTGCTTGGAGAGGATGGTACGGAGAGGGGACAACAGCAACAACAATCATCTCAACAGCCCCGACCAAGCATCCGTGTGTAAAGAAGGACAAGGGTATTTTGACTGAGTTTGTACAAGCCATCTTAACGTAAGAGGAGCCTCAATCTGTGAAGGAGGCACTGCCGTTGACAGATGGGGCTCGGTGGGAGAGATCAATAAAATTTGCGCTTGCCTCCTACGAGAAGAACGACACTTGGGAGCTGGTTGACCGGCTGGAGGGTGAGAAAATTATTGGCTCCAAGTGGGTCTTCCAGAAGAAGCTCACGAAGGAGGGGGAGGTGGAGCGGTTCAAGGCACGGTTGGTGGCAAAGGGGTATGCCCAGCAAAAAGGGGAGCATTATGAAGAGACCTTCGTGCCAGTGGCCAAGTTTACCTCCATCCGCACTATACTCTCGATTGCAGGCACGCGACTATGAAATTCACCAATTGGACGTCAAGACTCATTCCTCAATGACGACGTGGACAAGGAAGTCTACATGGAGGTGCCAGAGGGGGTGGATGCGCCGCACGGGAACGTATACCGGCTTTGCAAGGCTCTCTATGGACTCAAACAAGCTCCGCTCACGTGGTACCTCAAAATGGACAGTTTCATGGGTGAGCTTGGCTTCAAGTGCTGCGAGATGGATCACAGTGTGTACGTACGTGAGCAGCCATGGCTCCACCAAATTGTCCTCCTCTATGTGGATGACCTCATCCTTGTGCCTTCGGATGAGGGGGAACTCAAGAGCCTGAAGAAACAGCTTTGCGGCCGGTTCAAGATGATGGACATGGGTGGGCTTGACTACTACCTACGCATCGCCATCAAGAGGGACCGCAAAGCACGCACGCTGGAGATGGGTCAAGAAAAAGATGTGCAGGATCTGCTACCCCGCTACAAAATGAAGGAGTGCAACCCCATCGGCACGCCTATGACAACGACGTGAGTTGAGCTCGAGCATGGACCCGGGCACCGTAGACAAGAAGGAGGAGATGGCTAGGGTACTATTCCAGTCCGCATTTAGTAGCATAATGTATGCCATGGTGGAGAGGCGGCATGATCTTGCCTTTGCTGAGTGACAAGTGAGCCGCTATGTTGCAGATCCGAGCCCCGCTACATTGGCAAGCGGTCAAGAGAATTCTCCGCTACTTGAAGGCAAAAAAACAGTCGCACTTGTGTTTGGAGGGGGGCACGGACTGACACCCTAGAGTTGGTTGGCTTCTCTGACGTTGACTGGGCGTATGATGTTCATGCCGACAAGTCAACATAGGTCTATGTTTTTGTGCTTGGTGGTGTAGCGGTGTGTTGGACAAGCCGAAAGCAGGACTGTATGGCGCTGTCCAACACTGAGGCATAGTATATTACACTCGCAGAAGCCGTAAAGGAGGCGTTATGGCTGTGGAGATTGCTCAAGGAGGTTGGGGTGCCGCAAAGAAGCCAACAACGCTACATGTTGACACCAAGAGCGCCGTCAGCCTGAAAAAGAACCCTGTGCTTCATCGGAGGACCAAGCACATAGAGATCAAGCATCACTTTGCACAATACCTTGTTGCAAAGGGTGATGTGGTGCTTGTGCACTGTGGAACAAAGCACATGCTTGCTTATGCCATGACAAAGGCGCAAATGAAGGACAGGCATGATGCTACTTGGATGGAGCTTGGGCTTTTCCAAGCCTCTTGAGTTGCAGGTCGAACATGGACAACTGCCATGGGTGATGCGCTTGGGGGAGATTGTTGGAGTTGTGCTCCTCACCATGGCAAGAGTGACTCCAAAAAAGAACACCAAAAAGACAAGCCCAAGTGGCTTAATGCTTAATAGTGTCCACCTCTCGAGGTAGGGACCCGGATTCAAGGCCCACAAGATGAATTTCTACCCTTTTTCAAGGGAGGTGGGAAACATGTGCCATGGAGCTAGCTCAGTCTTTGGAGTTCCTCCTTGAGTTTCTAGAAGGCTAGGTGAGGGTCCAAGAAGGTGGCACACCTTCTAAAAGAGGTAGCTTGGTCTACAAGGAATCTAGAGGTGTCTTGGTCTTCAAGATGCCTTCCTACCTATTAGAAACAAACCAAGGAACCTCAGAGGGGGAAAAATCTTCTAGAGGAGGGAAGGGTTGCCTTCCTAGGTGGGAAAAAGGATAGCCTAACAAGGGATACTCTAAAAGACATAGAATCTGCTAGGAAACTTCAAATATGGCATGCTTTGGTGTTCTACAAAGCTTAGCTGAGTGGCTAGAAAAAGCCGCTGCTTTTGGGCCTTGATTGAAAGAGCTACCGCTGCCTGCCAGGCACGTCGAGCCAAACGTGTCATCCGTTGCCTCGCGTGCTGAGTGCGAGCGTGAGGAGCATGAGCTGAAGGCATCATCATAGAAGCGGAGTGGTCAGATGCCGGGATGAACCCGACTGACTCTAGGACAGAGTGGAGGACGTCACATGTAGAGCTAATATGGGGAGGTATGGCACCGTCATGTGACACCACGAACGGAGGTGAGGATGGCGAAGAGGAGCATGGGGGTGTCTGCAATGGCATGGTGGCAACAGTATGCTCAGACCACATGGTCTGTGAGCTGTTGCACCATGCACTTTCAACCTTGGAGCTCAGCGTACAGCACTGCCATAGCTATACTGAGGGGTGCCACGTTAGATGGTGAAGAAGAAGGGTGGGACCGTATCCTGGGCGGTCGCCACCCGGTAGGGCACTGGCAACACCGGCGCCAGCCATGGTACTGATCGCCACAATAGTAGTAGGCAAAGCCATTGCACGCCTAAGGCGTGTGCCACGGCTCCAAATGCCACTGTGGAAGTGGTGCTTGTCATGCATGCAGTGTCGATGCCAACCACTGCGTCGGCTGCGCTCCCTGCCATGCCAGTCTACTCATCTCTCGAGCTTGGCGTGGGTGAGTGCACACAACACTAACACCCGCTGGCACAAGACCGCAGGGAGAGATCGACAATCGAAGCACAGTCTCTCAGACGTTTTGCAACATCGTAACAGGGGTAGCCACTACCATGCTAGTGGTAGGCTGCAATGCGACCGCTATGCAATTACTATGCTGCTAATGCGCGTCTAGCATGATATGCAACCTTAAGTCCCCTTCGGTGCTGCTACTACTGTCGCTACTCCTTAGGGCCACCGTCAACGCCGACGGCGGTGGTCCCCGCCACACTTCCATCGGATGTTAATGCTGCTAGTCGTGCCGCTGCGATTGCAGTTGCTTCTACTGCACCGGTCATCGTAATCAGCCGACATATGTGACCCCGGCTTCATCTTTCCCGCTACTTTAGTCCACGTCCCCTCAAACGTTTTTTTTCTTCACCGCATGCTCGGTGCTATGAGGACACCCCTTCTTGGGATCTTTCTCGATTGTCCCACTTGAGGATCCCCCCTGTCCTCTTCCTTTTCTTTGTTGCTGTCTGGCTCAACCCTTCCATCGAGAGAGCTCGCTCGGCAAGCTCATTTGTGGGCAAATCCGCTTGGAGCACGAAGCTGCAAGGGAGCTTCGCGTAACAAGCAAGCAGCAGTAGTAGCTATTGCCGCTGTGACTGCCACTCCTACGCGCGTTGCTACCGCAGCTCCGGCACGCATGAGCAAGTGTGGCCACGCGTTAGAAATGTTTACCGCCGCGGCCGTTGCTACTGATGTTGCCGTACGGTGCTAGTACGACCGCTCGCCGCCGCTGCTACTACAACTGCTAGCCGCTGCTGCTACAGCTGCTAGCCACCACCGCTACTCCTAGTTTGTTCTGTGACTGCTTGCCGCTCATGCGGCTACTGCTACACTCCTACTGCTACCGCTCCTACATCTGCAACTGCTACTTCACTACCGTTGCTGCTCGTGGCTGCTGATGCTACCGTTCCTGCTGTAAATGCGCATTGCTACTACGCATAGCCCATGCCACAAGCTGTTACTGTGAGGTGCTTCTCCTCGTATGAATGTGTGCACATATAGATGAGCACGGCTGCTGTTGCCACTTGGTGCTGCTACTGTTGCTCGGTGTGGTTGTTGCCTGTAGTCGCTCTCGCCACATGTGCTTCCTACCACTACTGCTGCTAAGGCAGCTATTGCTTGGAGCTGCCGCCAATGTCTCCGCTGCCTCCAATGCTCCGCTACAACATAGTCATGGTAGGTCCCTCCAGGATCTACTGTTGCTGCTATGGGTGGCTGACGCTGCTGCCACACAGTACTACTGTTGCTACGTCTCTGTTGCACAACAAAACGAGCTATGGCTCGTTCGCTTTGATACCATGACAAACTTCCTGGAACCTTTCTCATCGCTTGCCATTTAACAGCGTTAGCGCTATGTTAGTGTGTGACGAGAGTCACAAGTCATACAAGAAACTCAAAGGGTTTGGGTAGAGACACGTACATAGTGTCTGGAAGCTAAGATTGAACACAATTATAGAGGGAGATGGCAACTGAAAAGAGCACAACACAAACACACGCCGCGGTGCACGGCAAGTGACGCACGCACATTGTCAGTTTATCCTTAAACCGGCCCAAAACCACTGTTTTGGCTGGAACTCTGCGCACAGGTATCCAAACGCAACACCATCTAAACAGAGAGATGTAGAATCCTGAACGAAACGTTACAACTGATCGCATGCACACGACTAGCATCGATCACTGGATAGACAATGCAAAACATGTACATCGGGCTCATAACGAGTCCGCAGAGAAAACTCTTGAGACGGTACAAAAAGTGTAGAGCGTCCAAACAAGCACTATGGACATCGTGGCAGCTATATGGCTACTACTAGTGGGTGGGGCGACCACTCGTCGGTACCCTGGCGCTAGCCGAGTCTGCATCACGGATCATGTCATCGCGCTCGCTAGTGTTGCTGCTCCATACCACAAGTGTGGGGTGTATGGATAATCACCACGATAGGCGCTCGTGATGGGAGGAAACCACAAAAACCGGCAAGAACGTCATCGAGGACATATTCGACCATCGAGGACAAGGTAAAGCGACAGAATATTTTTTCAAGTGGCACGCATATGACGCCGCCCATTATAGCTGGGAACCCAAGGACAACCTCCGAGATGTCGATCACCTAATCGATGGCGATCACCGTCGAAGCCAGGTCACATTTGTATGCGCGCCGATATGTTGCGACTAAAATGGGGGAAGTGTTGTGTACGAGACGTACACAAGTCCCTAATCATTCTGAGTGGGCATTTCTCTTATCACAAAAGCATCCCATCGCGTCGCAAGACAGCGATACTCACTCGGATAGTAGAGGGCACAACGGCCAACTACCCCCTCCCTCAGCGAATCTTCTCGAACTTTCTCAAAACTTTGACCAGTCTTGCGAAACTACGACTGTATCACGACCTTTCTGTTGAATTATCGATGCACCGATACGAATTTCGATTTAGAAGGATGCATATCGTATCTTCATCATAGATTATAGAAGACCCCTGATTTTCTCAATGGAACTTCTCACTCACGACGTGACTTTGCACGCGTTTCTCAACAAGCGACCCAACGAACCCGACTTTGCCATTTTGAAACTTGTCATTAAAGGACACTTACCGCTAATTATAATTTTCTCAAGTGACCCAGATTACACATCTTGTTCTGTCTTGAAAAAATTACCTGTTTACCATCTACGCTCCGTTCGGCATAACATGTTGGGCAAAATAGCTCTAATATCCACATTCCCGAAGGGCGGACCACCCCATATCCAAGTGCGGAATTTTATGTCCCCCATATCCAGCAGTTTAAAATACAACAACGACGCATCCGGCTCCGTCGCCATGCGCGATCAGCGACTGTTGGTTTCTTTGCACATCTCTCATTGTGCTCTGTGGTGTCCTCCCGGCTTGTGTACATCGGCGTGCAGATGACTGACGGCGAGACTCGACGCTGATGGAGTGTCGTCTGGTGGAGCCGACGCACGCTGAGGTCTTCTCGCAGTTCGCTGGAGCCTCCTCTCTCAGGCGACGCGCTCAGCTCCATCGGCAGGCCTCCTCGGCGGTCGTGCTGCCGGCGGTCATTGACACCGCATTTGCTGCGTGCATGCGTCCAGCGCATCCCATTGCGTCTGCATCGTCATGCACTGCCTAGGGTCCCAGTTGCATGTTGCATGGCCCTGTTCGGCAGCATAAACCGTTGTGGGCACTATCTGGGTTTAGGCTGCCATAACTCCTCGCTACTATTTTTCTAGCAGATTCTGACCGCACGGCTGCGTTCGCAGCGGCGGTATTATGGTATGGTCCAGTTTTCAGGCAAAACGGACGACGCCCGGGTTTTGGGCTGTCGGCTGTCTGGCAGGCCTCACCGAGAAAACCTGCCAGCCTGAACTGAGCT
>SZWC01008475.1:0-10779 GCA_023375785.1 Penium margaritaceum | reverse complement strand
GGGTGCATTGCACGCAGCACTGCTGAGGCTGAGTACGTGGCTCTTGGATCAGGCGCGTGTGAGAGTGTGTGGTTGCGTCGTCTGTTGTCCGAGTTGCGTCAGTCTGTCCCATCCATCACGTTGCATTGTGACAATGAGAGTGCCATGGCCATCGCCGACAATGACGGCGTGCATCACACACGCACAAAGCACATCAACGTTGAGTATCACTATGTGCGTTCATTGTTGCATGACGGTAGCATCAGCATTGTGTGGGTTGAGACAGCACGGTAGTTGGCTGACTTCCTGACCAAGGCACTGAAGCGCGACTCGTTCAAGAAGGCTGTGAGTTCGGTCGGTGTACGTCCGTGAGTGGCTCTCTCTCTTCATCTCTGCATGCGTCTCTGCATGCTCTGGGGGAGTCTGGATGTTGACCATGTCCCTGTCCGCCCATGTGCACTACGCCTGTGAGTCATGGGGGAGTGTTGGTTTCTTTGCACATCTCTCATTGTGCTCTGTGGTGTCCTCCCGGCTTGTGTACATCGGCGTGCAGATGACTGACGGCGAGACTCGACGCTGATGGAGTGTCGTCCGGTGGAGCCGACGCACGCTGAGGTCTTCTCGCAGTTCGCTGGAGCCTCCTTTCTCAGGCGACGCGCTCAGCTCCATCGGCAGGCCTCCTCGGCGGTCGTGCTGCCGGCGGTCATTGACACCGCATTTGCTGCGTGCATGCGTCCAGCGCATCCCATTGCGTCTGCATCGTCATGCACTGCCTAGGGTCCCAGTTGCATGTTGCATGGCCCTGTTCGGCAGCATAAACCGTTGTGGGCACTATCTGGGCTTAGGCTGCCATAACTCCTCGCTAATATTTTTCTAGCAGATTCTGACCGCACGGCTGCGTTCGCAGCGGCGGTATTATGGTATGGTCCAGTTTTCAAGCAAAACGGACGACGCCCGGGTTTTGGGCTGTCGACTGTCTGGCAGGCCTCACCGAGAAAACCTGCCAGCCTGAACTGAGCTATTTTCTGATTGGCTGTTGAACTGAGTAACAAGCTCTACAGAGCTGGGGGGGGCCTAGAACTTGGAGGGGTGTCCCATTGTTGTTCATTCTTCATTCCTAATCAGTCACTTGCGTTTTTTAGCTGCTTTCTGGCGCTAACACTGGCGCGCGCATTTCTGAGTAACAAACCCAGAGCTTCCAGACTTAGACTCTAGAGCAGCAGACTGAGGGGGCAGCTGACTTAAGCAACGAGCGTGGAAGCCCGCACGCTGCATCAACAACGCTGCTGCCCCAACCTGCTGCCTAGGCTATTCCTTTTGCGACATGCGTCGCTGATCGAGCATGGCGACGAGGGTCATGTGACCGTTGCTCGATCGCGACCCTCGATCCCTCGGGAGATCGGGATCGAGCGATGACCCATTTTTTTTTTCGATGCGCAAACCCCCTATTACGATTTAGGGTTTTCTATGTTTTGCGCGGTCGGAGCCCGCGCAAATCATAAAACCCTACATCGTAATAGGGGGTTTGCGCGTCGAAAAAAAAATCGAAAAAATGGGGCATCGCTCGATCGCGATTGAGCGAAAACGCCCATGTCATTTTTTTTTCCATTGCACACAAAACTCCTTAGGTTTGCGAGACAAGCACCTTCAAACCCAACCCCGAATTACATTCGGGGTTGAAGGTTTTATTTTTTGCGCGGGCATCTGTTGGGCCCCGCGGGAGCGGGGCCGAGCAGATTCCCTTTCAACGCATGGGGTGTCTCGGACCCCTCACTCAAACCCCACGCAAACCCCTCCCTCGAACAATCACAAACACCTCAAACGTGGGGTTTTTGATTGTTCAAGGGGCGTGATGACTTCATCCATTCGAAGTTGCATTTCATGCAGCGACGTCATGGTGTTCGCGCGCTTTTTTTTGGATACGTCGTTGTTTATCTGCGCATGGTGGATGTTTCGTTGTTTAAGTGCTTGCTCGCTGGATATGGCGTTGTTAAAGAGGGGTCACTGGATATGGGAGGCTTATACACGAAATCGATGGGTATATGGTCACCCCCCGTAACATGTTCCTCTTTGTGTAACAGGAAGACAAATGCAGAGTACTCGGTGGGAGGAAATTAATTTGTATTCCTGGGAGAGCATTGTATTTATGGTGTCGATTTGCGGCTATGGCTGTATAGTGGTCTCTCGTTTTGTGATGACGAAGGCAAAGATGTCGGTTTCGAACGAACTGATTGGATCGTAAGGTAAGGCGGTGTTTGGAATTGCCTTTCGAAGTTTTACAAACGTGTAAAATTGTTTGATTCGTTCCAGAAATGTTGGGACAGGTCTTTCTTCATGCGAAGTTAGTCCAATACGAAAGGGATGCTTTCCATTTATTCAATCTGTTCAGGATCCTGAACCCTGAACGGAGCAAAATCTCCATTTGACAGATGGACAGTTTAGCTTGGACTCTAACCGTCTCCGCATGGATGCCGATTCATGGCGGCACTTGACGTTGCGTGGATGCCATTCCATCTCGTTCGAGATGGATCCATTCTCGTTTTTAGCGGAGGGAATCTTTGGTCGAAATAGCGTTCGTCTAGGACGACTGAGTTCGAACAAGATCGCACTTAGTTGTCCTTTCGACGGTGGAATTGTTAAGAATGTTCGACTTGAAGTGAAGGATGCCTTGAATAATTCGAATGAGCTGGCTTTGGTGGAGGGAAATTGCGTGGGAGCCTTGTCTAGTTGGATCCGGCGCACGACATTGGTTGAAGCGCACCGCTTGGCTTTTCGAAAGGAGTACCATGTGATTCTTTTGCCAATAGCGGTTCTCCAACACTTGAGGCAAAAAGGTTGGAGGTTGTTAGCCATTGGTCCTCACACGAGGGAGTGGGCTGCTTACGTGGTGAGAAGTGGGCTCCGGACTGTAGGTCGTCACATGGTCGTGGTCATTATAGCAACGGATTGGCGGCGTTTGCGAGAGGAGGAACACGTCAGGAAACACGTCAGTACATCCTGTGGCCGTGGCTGAGCGGGAGGCGCGGAACTGGATCAGCGGGTCTACTCTGGCTGGTCTCCTTCCCTCGACGTCTACAGCATTGGTCGTGCTATAGCTGGGTCACATGGTTGCCAGATTCGCCGACAGTCGTGGATCTGTCTAAAGGTGGCCATTGTTGGCCGGTTTGGACGTCAGTCGTGGTCGCGTTTTCCATTTTCGCCGGCCGTCTGGAGTTGCACGGGTTCTCCGAGGCCAAGCATGCTTCCGCGGGAAGCTAGTCAGCGATTCCGTAATGTTTCAGACTGGCCGCAAAATATAATGACCCGGTAACTACGTTCAATTTGGAGCTTAAAGTCAAGCGAATTGATTATGAGATTATTATTATGGCCACATGGTGATGTCTCATATACTATAAACACAATATAACAACACTCCTAAATGAAATGCCGGTGTTAAAGATGATATGAACAAAGTGGAAAATTTTCAACAATTTATAATCTTTGGCAAGACTTGACTTCTAGTGGGTGGATACAATTCTTCCGCTCTTGGTGCTCGGGATGGCACCAGTCCCCTAGCCCCATCTATGTGATGACACAATTGAAAGGGAAAACAAATACCAAGTTAAATAAAGCTAAGAATGCTCATGCTACTACACTTTTTGTGATTGGATTATTTTAAGGCACCTAGAACATGTTCCATGTTTTTGCTTTCAATTATACTAACATGAAACCATGTATGCTAAAGCAGATGTATGAATTTCAAAACATTTACACAATGAATGAATAATATGCATTTCAACCTCCATTATATCATGAGGTTCAAGGGATCCAACGCACCCGAATACTACTAGGTCCATTATTCGAATGCTCAATAAACCGTACTCCATTGTACGTAAGAGATTACTTCCACAACCTTTCCATGTTGATTTGAAAAAACAATACAAAGAATTTTTGCTTTGCATGAGGTTATTTTATTATCTAATGGGGACAGAAGAGAATTGAAATGTAGTTCATTGTACCTAAAGGAAGGTTTCTTGCTTTACTTTAATGAGATTTTACAACAATACATTGACTTTATTGTATTAAATTTACTTATAACTTCCAATTATCATATGAAAATATACTTAAATTATCAATTTCAGTTTTAGTGCAAGGCAGTGGCCTTAAATAGGCTTCTTTCCTTTATAAAACATGGGTTTATGTTGAAATGAGGAGTATGTTTTCCCATTACAAGTTAAAATCTAAAGTAATCATACATAAATTCCCACTTTATTTGAGCCACATTACATTACCATGATTTATTTGACACCATCATGTCAAATAGAAAATTAAAAAAGTATTCTACATCATAATAGAAGAACACCATAAACTAGGTAATGGATTGAAGCATTTTAAGAACACGGGCTTCAAAGACGCATGGACTCTGCCTTATGAAGCGGAGTCATTAACTTTGCTGTCCATGACACATGAAGCTTGATATTCATGCGTGATGCATGCTAGCATTGAATTCCAACAAAGGAAGTAACCTAATTGCATTTATGTCCAGGAAGAATACACTTGATTGCGAAGGAACTAGCTCAAAGGATGTTTTCCTTCACGTAATTTCGAGGCCGATGATGTCACGACTTTGCACTTGTGAGGGTATTTTCAAGGAAAGTAACCATGTCTTCTTATGAGGATACCTTATGTGTTGGATCAGTGTTATTGTATATAGAATTTGAATAAAATATTTTTAAAGCCTTTCCAAAGCAACATCACTATCCCATTTCAAGTTATTAATCATTGTGGGAGAATGAATGTTATTTAAAGAATTCCTATGTGCTTTGCTTGCCCTTTTTTAAGGTAAGACACATGAGAATTGTTTCTGGCCTTTGCGGATCCGCATCGAGCCATTGCAAGAGGGCATAACTAGCCCTCCCATACACAGACTGTATAGTTTGACCGTTCTTCACGACTGTCCGTGATGTCTCATGGTGGTCCAGCTTGGATGTCCGGAGGCAAGCTAAATTTTGACAATTTTTTCCCCATTGAATTTAAAGGCGAGGCTATTAAGCGATGTTAATTAGAAATGTTAAAATGTTCATGATGATTTCCTTCCACCAATAAGGGGACTTCTCTTTTGTTCGTGATTTGGAGACGTTTGGTAAAAAATGTTTCTAAACAGTGATCATCTGACACGGTAGGTTACCCCAAAAAAGTACATGGTACGTCCTTCATGACGCATTTATGAGCGCAAAATCACGACTTCACATAAAATTTTCATGTTCACGAGTCGTCTATGTGACCATGTTACTGCCAAATAACGTCCCCTTTGGTACACTTAGGCTCCGAGGGCTAGTGCTTCACGTTTTGATCTACAGTCAGTTTCCGCGCCAAAACCAGAGCGGTCGTGGGGCCTAATTTCCAGAGAACTCGCTGAAATCCTCATCGGAACCAAGCCAGACTGATCACCAAGTCGCCAGAGCAGCAGCTCCGGGAAGGGAGCCCAGTGGGAGGGATCGTCTGCCCGGACAGTCTCGAAAGCCAGGACAACAATTCAGTGAAAGCCTGGAGGGCGAACGCCTCGAGTAGTTCCAAGCAGCAGTTCCTTCGTCAGAGCAGGTACTGCAAGTAGACACGTGGTCACAGAAGTACGTGCCAAATCCTCACCCATGCTCTCGTTTGCCGTCACAGTAGCTCTCTAGCTGCATCGCAACAGTTTCGAGTTGGTGAACGGGGGCAACTTGAACCATTACGGGAAAAAGTAAATTTTCCGTGGCACAGAGGTCGGGCACACAGGTCGGGCAAACAGGCGGCGGTCGTCTGCGAGGGCCGCGTTCCAGAGGTGTAGTTGATTCGTCATGCTCCTGCACCCTCAGGTGTATTTATCATTTGGTTCTCAGTTTTGGTTAACTCTACACGCAACCACCACTCGTGTGCATATTCTTAGCGGCCTCCCACCGCCATTGCAGGCAGCGAGCGCTCGAGTTGTTGGTTGCTGGAGTATTGTAAGACCCTTCCACCCGCCCGACCCAATCCAATCGACGTCCCGCCCGACGTCCATCCTCCTCCCCCGTCCAATTGCCATTTTCTCCAATTCATTAGTCCATCGGCCTGCGTCAGGCTATGGCATGTCTCCAGCTTGTTGAGGTGCGGACGGACTGCGACCCATGCGTACAACATGCCTTATGTCGTGTCATTGTCTAGCTGCCTGCGTAACCTGCGTCTGTAGCCATTCTCAGCATAGACGTCGGAAGGCAGTGGTTGGACAGAGGTCTGTGGCGAGGTGCGAGAAGAGCATCGAATGATATCGGAGCATGTATTCGCCCTAGTTCAGTGCTGGATCCCTGGAACCTGCGCTCCTCAGCTTACTCTGGACGTCGGTCATATGACAGCTGACCCTCCAACCGGATCTGGTCACACGTCAGGCACTTGAGCGCTCTGTGTCTCTTTTCGTTGCTTCCCACGCCTTCGCTGCCTGTCTATCGCCTCTTTCCCTTCCCTCCCCGCCCTCCTGCACGTTTTACCGCAGTTCTGCTCATGACGTAGTAGCTGACCCAAGCAGGCTTGATGCTGTTGACTGGTGGCCGAAACTGTCAACCCAGTCGAGCCCCACCCTGGTCGACTGTTGCAACAATGGTTCGGTCCGTTCGGAAAGCCCACTGTGTTGCGCTCTGCTGCTCTCGTTGCTTCCACCTTCACCTGTGCAGGTGCCTCTGGCGCTCTCCCTCCACGCCCCTTCCGCTGCACGGACGGCACTGTCCACCACCGCCTGCAGTCGTCTCATCTCAGCCACAACGAATCCTCTGCCTGCCTCCTCGGCGCCGTCGTTGGTGTCATCGTCAGCGACCACACGACGGCAAGAAGGATCACGCAATCGGCGTCCTCTTCCCAGGGCCGCCCTCCGCCGCACGCCGGCCGCCAGAGCCCACATCGGGCCCATCCCGCCGCCTTCGGATCCCAGCTCCAGATCACCCCCTTCCTCCGGGTCGTCTTCCAGATCTAGATCGGACCTCTCCAGGTGGTCCGAGGCGGAGGCCTTGGCATGCCCCTGGCCTCCCAGCCTGCCAGGCAGGGAGGCGGAGAGAGCGGCCGATGGGAGGTGCGGCGGCGGCAGGTGGGCGTCGAGTGGTGACTCGGCTGCTTCTGAGGGCGAGTTGATTCCGTCCCTCACGCGCGGATGGGTGGAGGCCACGGAGGTTGGGGACAGGGACGAGGCTGGGAGGCCAGGAGTTGGGGTGGCTTCTTGTCGGGCCTCCTCCCCCAACCCGTCGTCATCGTCGTCGTCCAGTGATGCCGAGGGCGGTGGCGGGAGCGTGTTGGGGGCCGTGGCGTTGATCACGGGGACGTCGGTGGGCGCGGGCGTTCTGGCGCTNTGCTTCTGAGGGCGAGTTGATTCCGTCCCTCACGCGCGGATGGGTGGAGGCCACGGAGGTTGGGGACAGGGACGAGGCTGGGAGGCCAGGAGTTGGGGTGGCTTCTTGTCGGGCCTCCTCCCCCAACCCGTCGTCATCGTCGTCGTCCAGTGATGCCGAGGGCGGTGGCGGGAGCGTGTTGGGGGCCGTGGCGTTGATCACGGGGACGTCGGTGGGCGCGGGCGTTCTGGCGCTGCCCTCCGAGACAGCCCCTGCGGTGAGTTGACGCTGGCGCTGCTGTTGGCCCGTGTGGTGGTGTGGAGGTGGTCGTAGTCTTGACATGTTGCAGCCAAAGACCAGGTGTGGAGGCACACAAGTGCTGGGGTTTTTCTCAACGTCAGGGTTTCCCACCCAGATGGGGTTCAGGGATCCCACTGAGCAGTGAGGGTTCTGCCACAGGTTATGCTCCACTGCCTTGGCTTACCGCCAGCAGCCCAAAGAGCTGCTGTTGCCATCTGCTGGATGGATGGACTAATGGAAGGATGTGGATGACAGATGGGGTCACGGGCTCACAATTCCCGGAGACGGGGGAGGGAAGAATGAGGGAGATGGTTCGGCTTTTGCATTAGACTGAAGCCAAGGGTTTACTGGGACACACCTGCTCAGGGGCTGCTTGCGAGTTCCTAATCCAATTTGTTGTGTCATTCTTTGGCACAAGTTGACGGAGTCCCTCTCCCGCACTGCGTGGCTTGTGGCTTTGCCTTGCAGGGTTTCATGCCGTCTGTGGTGGTGCTGGGACTGTGCTGGGCCTTCCTCACACTGGAGGCCTTCCTGCTGGCTGACGTTAATGTGCGGCTCATGGGCCAGCGTCGAGAGCGTCACCAGCAGCAGCAGGAGCGCAAGAAGCAAGCTGACTGCGGAGTCGGTGGCGGGCCATCGGAGCCAGACGAGGCGTCGGATGTGATCTCCCTGCGCACCATGGCGGAGGAAACCCTAGGGCCTGTGGGCGGGTGGTGCTCCACGGCCACGTATGTGTTCCTGTCCTACACCCTCCTTGTGGCGTATGTGGCCAAGGCTGCGGATGTGCTGGGGTTTGGGGCGGCGGCGGATATACCCGCGCCCGTGCTCGCCGGCGCGTTCTCGGCACTGCTTGGCGGTGCGGTGTATGCTGGCACCACGGAGTCGACAGACTGGCTGAACCGCATCATGACGGCCGGCCTGCTTGGTGAGTGCAGAGGACAGAAGGTGCGGCAGGATGGGTGGAGGAGCATAATCTTCAGAGACGATGCTCTGGGATTGAGAAAGAGAGCCTGTCCCCCTGTCCCTTTTTCTGTCCCAAGGACTGAAACCTGTGCCCAAGCGGTGCACACTCTTTCCGCAGCCGTTGTCTCCATCCAGCCCCACTCCCTGACCTTTCAGTTTCAGATACAGCATCTGCCACTTGTGCTGGCCAACATGCTGTGGTGAACATCCCCATTTCTCCCCGTTCTCCGGTCTTGTCTGGTGGTGCCGCAGCTCTGTTCGGGGCAACCGTGTTTGGGGGCGCCATGACGGCGGACTGGTCGGAGCTGGCAGTGCACGACTGGTCGGAAGCGCCTGCCATGGTACCAGTGGTGTTTCTCTCCCTGGTGTTCCACGATCTCATTCCTGGTGAGTGCTTGGCTCTGTCACCGCCTCTCCCGCGCGTTGAGCTCTGCCCCTGCTGAGCTCCGGATCGTCCCTCAGAGTCGTCCCTGTGCAAGATGCATGCAGCATCTGCGTATGGTTGGTGTGGACTTCTGTTCGAGTGCTCACCAAGCATACCAAGAACCGCACCATGCAGGGCAGTTTCATCCTCAGGAGAGAACCAACACTCTTCTGTCTTCTTGCCTCCTTGCCTCCTGCTGCAATACAATTTGCAGTGCTGTGCACGTACCTTGGCGGCGATCTCGCGCGCATCCGCAAGGCCATCACGCTGGGCAGCGCTGTGCCTCTGGCCATGTTCCTCACATGGGATGCTGTTGCGCTGGCCCTGTGCCATGGGTGCGCCACGGCTGCCCCGGGCACCTACATCGACCCCCTGCAGGCCATCATTCAGTGAGTGTGCCCAGCCTGTCTATGCCTCCTGTTCTGCTGCTCGCTTGCCATGGCGCTGCATGGATCGACTGAGGATGGCCTGCTTGCTTCCCGCGCCACAGCGCCAATGCACACCAGCTGGCCTTGCAGGAGTACTGTCTGTTTTCTTACAGACGCCTTTTTTTTGCCCGCTCCCTGCAAGACAGTGCTAGGCAGCATGTCCACAATCCAGTTGGTGAGGTCAGGCCAGCTGTGGCACTGCTGCATGTCCTCTGATTCATGCTGGATTGCTCTGTGCTTCCGATGGCTTGGGTTGTGGGAGCAGGTCAGGCGGCTCAACACAGTTTGCAGTCATCCAGAGCTTCTCGCTGTTAGCGGTGGCCACGTCGTTCATCGGCACGGCCCTCAGCATGTCCGAGTTCTTTATTGAACAGCTTGGGAGACTATCGCCGTTCCGCTCCACTTCGCAGTCCAGTTCGCCTCAGGCTCCACCGCAGTCTGCACCAGCAACTTCGTCTCTGCCGCAGTGTCCAGACAGGGAACAAGAGCAGAGGCGTCCGCGGCTGTCGTCGCCACGAGAGCGGCTGCGAGCTGCAGCTTTCCTTCTAGTTCTTGTCCCCCCGGTGGCTCTGTCTTCGAGCATCCCTGATGCATTTTTCTCCGCCAGTGAAGCCGCGGTAAGAAGCTGTGCCAGACTCTGACTATGTCTGGCCCCTGAAGCACCTTAGCTTGTATTGCAAAGACTGGTTGCTTATCCTGCTCTTGTCGTGTGCTTGTCACGGCATGCAGGGTGCATACGGTATGACGGTCCTGTATGGCATATTCCCGCCACTCATGTTCTGGAGGATGCATCAGGCAGAAGAAGAGAAGCAGCGGACATCTTCCCATGCAGAAGCAGTAAAACCAGCAGCAGCAGCAGCAGCAGCAGCAGCACCAGCACCAGCACCAGCAAGGTCATCTGAATCATGGGTGGCACCTTTCTGGCCGTCGCTTCGTTGGACGTCACCAGTGGGCAGCATGGCTCTTGCCAGCATGGGTGCATGCGCCTTCGCTGTCATGCTGAGCCAGGTGAGGTACACGGCGAATGGCAGCTAATGAGTGCCGTCGCTCTGCCTGTGTCCACTGCTTGGCTATCGCCAATGTCCCGTTGCTTCTCTGCCGCCTCCTGTGTGATCATGTGGTGTTGCTTGCTGCCCTACTGCTTTCGCTTGCTCTGCAGCCCTTGGTCTGTAAAGAACATGATGATGTGGCTTGAGCTACCCTTTTCCTCTGACTCGTTCCGTGAGGCTTTCTTCTTGTGTTTCCTGATGGTGCAACTGCAGGCAATCATTGACTCCTCTGCACTCCCTAGTGACATGAGCTCCCCTGTTCGGCCATCAAGCCTGACCCTTGCCACAACTGCTGCCACTGTCCCTGTCTCGTTCTCTGACCT
>SZWC01008473.1:64477-76526 GCA_023375785.1 Penium margaritaceum | reverse complement strand
GCGAGCGGCGGGGGGGGGGGAGAATGAGGGGGGAGCGAGGAGGGGGGAGGGGGGAGGGCGTGTAGTGATGGAGATCTCTCCCTTGTCACACACACCCTCCTCTGTATTGTGTGCAAAAAATTCCACACTCATAATCAGGTCTCTGGATCCTCATCGGTTCTCTCTTTTCTTTTTTTCGTTTTTTTGTTGTGTTTTATGTTCCATGGCATGCAGCTAGCTGAGGGAAACTGTGTTGGTCTCTCTCAAAGGAAGTGGGTGTGAGTGTGAGTGACTTGTGGCGAATATCGCACCGTGAAAACGCAGTGACAACGCCAGTAGAAAGCAAAAAAACTTACGCCTAAGACTCCACAGATTGACAATGCAGTGACAACGCCAGTAGAAAGCCACCTACACAAAGAACCAAGACTTTGGGAAGGGGGAGGGGAGGGGGAGGAGGGGCGAGCTGAAGAAGTGGATGTGGGGGAGGAAGGGGACCAAGCACTTGGAGAAGAGTTTATGGAAGCTCTGGAGGGAGGGGAAGGGGGAGGGGGGGGGAGCCGGGAAAGGAGGGGATGGGAGGGGATGAGAGGGGGAGGGAGGGTGGGAAAGGGGGGGAGTGCGGAGGGGCAAGAGGGGCTCAGAATCCCAGACGGAGTCAAACCCAGCCTACTTGATCATGTTGTTGAGCTGCTGTTCCGTGTTCTTGTCGAAGCGCATGCGGCCGATGCACTGCGTCTCGCGGCCCGCCGGCACGACGGGCGCGAGCTTGTCCACGTGCGACGCGACGACGCGGACGGGGTCGAAGCTCTCGTCCTCCGACGACAGCACGAGCCCCCTCAGCTTGCCCTCCGCCTCGTGCTCCCACGAGTGCGCCGTCTCAGACTTCATCGCCATCTCTCCTCTTTCTGACCTTGTCTTTTCTGACGCGAGAAGGAAAACCGACTCGGGACTTTTTTTCCCCCCCTCAGCAGCACAGCACGGAGACCGATGCGACGGGCTTCCGACGGACGTTGAATCCAAAAGGGAAGCAGAAGCAACGACTGACGCAGAGACGCTAGATTGCTGGATTGCTCAAATGTTGAAATGCGGAGGTGTGTGTGTCTTGGGCGGTGAGGTGCGCTGGTGGTGCTGGCACTGCCGGTAGTGGTCGCGCCCGCTGCTACACGCAAATCACATCACGGACCAAAACACACGAATGCCGACTCCGAGAATGGTTTCAGCTGCGGCGGGGTTTTGAGCACCCTCTCTCTCACCACCTCCGCGATGTGGGGGGGAGGGGGAGGGAGGGAGGGAGGNGCACACGACGCACAGGCGCAGCGGGAGATTGTGCGCTTTTTTTCTCAGCGCTTTTCGCTGTCGTCGCGAATAGCCGCCGTGAGACAACGCCGTAGCTCGCTCGCTGTCCGTCTTGTTGCGAGAGAGAGAGGGGAAGGCGTTGGCATACCATCCTCGCTCTCTCCCTCGGGACTGAGAAAAGGGTAAATTGGTGTCCCACAGCGAGCCATCTCCCTTGTCTCTGCCATCTGTCTCTCTCTCCCGCTTCCCTCGGCTTGCTTCTCGCGCAAGCAGCTCGAAGGTCCGCCGACTGGGGCCTCACAGGCGAGGCCGCCACATGGGCAGAGCATGCGGAAGTCAACGGCATGCGGACGCGAACTGCATGCACATGCTCCAGCCTTTCACTTCCCACGCGAATCCCTTCCTTCCTCGCATCTGCAGCGGCGACAGGAGCAGGCAGGGGCGGCGGCGGCGACAGCAGCAGCAGCAGGAGCAGCAGGTTACAGGCGAGCGGAGGCCGCCCCCTCATTGCCCTTCCACGCGCGCCATCGGCTGTCGGCCCGCGCCCTGAAGACCTGCCAGACAATCGCTGGCGTGCTTTGCCAACTCACCAACTCCGGGTTGGTGCCAGGTCAGCGGGGCTGGTGCGCTCGAGAGGACCCTCGAAGGCCGCCACGGCGACAGCTGCCACTGCGAGCCGTCGCCGTGCCCTTGCACCGCAACACCCCCTTTCACATCTTGCCATGCGATGTCACACGGCAACGGTGGATGAGGGCATGCACGCCTGCAAGCGAGAGTAGGCACGTCTGTTCGGTGGTGGTTGGACAGCGTTTTCTTTGAACAAATCCTTTGTTCTGTCAGCGAGCATGCCAGAGTGCGCCTCAGCACGCTGGCATGGCTTGCTCTGCTGGCCGATGCAATGCGACCCATCTCTCCACAGGTGTCGAAAGGAGACGTCGCAGCCACAGTCGGCCGTCGCAGGCAAGCCACTCGCAAGACAGAGCATTTAAAATCTCCGAGGGAAAGTCTTCACGGTTCACCAGAGCTCCCGACGAGCAGAAGCACATGAAAGAGAAAGAAGAAGCGTTTGAATGGCTCGCCACTGCCAGCCCCCTCGGAGAAGCGTTGACCTCGCCACCTCAGCATGCCACCGTGGTGCGAAGTGCATTTGTCGACCGATGCAACCGCAGGCATGAAACTTACCTCACCTGTTTTCAAGTATTCAGATGGTAACACGAAGCTCACCACCTCACAACACAACGAGCCAAACTTACAATTTGTGCTTGTTAGTCAGCGTAATTTGACGACAGGTGCTGGAACTGTCGAGCGCATATAAATATGTTTAAACACGGGAATGATAAATTTTTGAGTTGTTGGGTGCTCAATTCAAGCGGCGCGTGCGTCTCCGCGTCGTGAGTAGCTGCTTCACAAAAATCCACCCAGAATTTGATGGGATTTGAGAGTATCAAAGCGCATCCTTATAAATTTCTAGCTTCGGCAAGAATTTGACTGAAAAATATTCAATTATTACTATGATTTGCAACCGTTCTGTTGAACCTTATGGAGAGTGGTCGAAGTTGTAACAATCTTCTGAAGTGGAACATTGGAAGTCGAAGAAGGTGGCCAAATTCCCTCGGCCAATTTTCATAAAGATCTTAAATTTTCCACGCACTGGATCATGAGTGCAATGACATAGATGCCCATTTGCAAAGATTAGTGACTCATGTACGTTGGGGATGGAACACTCCCCCCCCCTAGCCGTGAAGTCTCCGCACGTTATGAGACATGGGCCGCAGCTGGCTTAAATAGTTGTCGATGTCATGATCGACATCTCTGAGGTTCTCGTAGGGCTCCCATCGATTATGCGACGTTTTGTAGCCTTCCCTCATGACGAGAAACTCTGTATCTTGCCTCATTGTCGGTGTTCGTGGATTTCTCGACTTCGTTCAACATATAGGTGGTGGAATACGTCCCTTTAAGGAAAGTTCCCGCTAGGGTCCCGATGGAGTTTGATTCGCCTGGCATGGAAAGCTAGAAGACCTAGGCAGCAGGTTGGGGCAGCAGCGCTGTTGATGCAGCGTGCGGGCTTCCACGCTCGTTGCTCAAGTCTGTTGCCCCCTCACTCAGCTGCTCTAGAGTCTAAGTCTGGAAGCTCTGGGTTTGTTGCTCAGAAACGCGCGCGCCAGTGTTAGCGCCAGAAAGCAGTTGAAAACTGAAAGTGACTGATTAGGAATGAATAATGAGTAACAATGGGAGGACCCTCCAACTTCTAGCTCCCCCCCCACTAGAAGAAAATTATTACTCAGCTAACCAGACAATCAGAGAATAGTGCTAGATCTATTTTCTGGCAGGCAGGGTTTTCTCGGTTAGCCCTGCCAGACGCCTGACAGCCCAAAACCCCGGTGTCGTCCGTATTGCCTGAAAACTGGACCATACCATAACACCGACGCTGCGAACGCAGTCGTGCGGTCAGAATCAGCTAGAAAGATAGCAACAAGGAGTTATGGCTGCCCGAACCCAAGAAGTGCCTACGACAGTCAATGATGCCAAACAGGGCCATACAGCAGGAGACATGGACCCTAGGCACCGCATGATGCTGCGGATGCAATGCCACAGCCAGACACAACGCTAGGTGCATGCAGACAGCATCAGCAGTGGTTTCTGCATGCACCTAGCGCTGACCGCCGGCGGCCCGACCACCGAGGACGCCTGCCGATGGAGCTGAGCGCATCGCCGGAGGGAGGAGGCTCCAACGACGAGTGAGTGGGCCTCAGCGTGCGTCGGCTCCACCGAGCGACAATCTAGCGGCGTCAAGTCTTGCCGTCAGTCATCTGCACGCCGATGTACACAAGCCGGGAGGAGACAACAGAGTACAATGAGAGATGCATGAAAACCAACACTCCCCCATAACTCACAGGCGTAGTGCACATATGCGGGCAGAGACACAGTCAACGACCAAACTCCCCCAGGCCAAACAGAAAGGCAAGCAGGGACAGAGAGAGTCACTCACGGACGCATGCCGACTTTCTCAAACGAGTCGCGCTTCATTGCCTTGGTCAAGAAGTCAGCCAACTCCAGTGCTGTCTCAACCCACACGATGCTGATGCTGCCGTCATGCAACAACGAACGCACATAGCGATACTCAACGTTGATTTGCTTTGTGCGTGTGTGATACACGCCGTCATTGTCAGCGATGGCCATGTCACACTCATTGTCACAATGCAACGTGATGGATGCGACAGATTGACGTAACTCGGATAACAGACGACGCAACCACACACTCTCGCATGCGCCTGACCCAAGAGCAATGTACTCAGCCTCAGTAGTACTACGTGCAATGCACCCCTACTTGCCACTGCGCCAGGACATGGCTGTGCCGCCAATCAGAAAGATCCAGCCAGTGCGATTCTTACCGTCCGGACTGCCGGCCCAGTCACTGTCGGTGGAGCCCACCGCGACAACAGACGGCTGACGGCGGAACATGAGACCTCGCCGAGGAGTCGAGACGACATAGCGCAGTACTCGGATCTCGTCCTGGTAGTGAGGTGACGCGGCTCCTGAGAAAACTGGGCCAGGAGGTTGACGGCGAACGCGATGTCTGGGCGCTTCGTCGTCGCCAGGAACATCAGTGACCTGATGACTCGCAGGTACGTGGTCACATCAACTGGCTCCCCCATAATAGCTGGGTCAGAACTCTTCACCTTCATGTGATCATCGGATGACATGGGTGAGGATGCGCTCGCCACGAGTGGCAGGTCCTCCCCAAAGCGGGTAGACAGCGTCTGTACATAGGCGGCCTGGTGGATGTTCAGGACGCCCTGGGAGCGATCATGCTCAAGCTCCATGCCCAGGAAGACTTGGGCAGATCCGAGATCCGTCATCTGATAGGCGGCGTGCAGCAAGTCCTTGACACGCTGGATGGCAGCCGTATCTGGCAACGCAATGAGGAGATTGTCGACGTAAACCAGAAAGTCACAGCGGCGAAAGTCTGGCCTCGCGGACTGACAAACAATGCGGGGTCAGCGTGCTGCGTTGGAGTCCACCACGAAGGAGCGTGCTGGTGATTTCTTGGTTCAATTACCGAGGCGACTGCTTCAGGCCATACAGGGCCTTACGCAGTCGCCAGACTCTCCTAGTGCCATCGTCGAAGCCTAGGGACTGCACCATGTAGAGCTCCTCACCCTCCAGTGAACCATGGAGAAAGGCATTGCTCACATCCATCTGATGCAGCACCCACCCATGCTGGGTGACCAGGCTGAAGAGCACCCGGATAGTGGAGAACCGGCCAACTGGGGCAAATATCTGATCGTAGTCGACCTCAGGAATCTGGGCAAACCCCTTGGCCGTAAGGCGGGCCTTGTACTTGTCCAAGGACCCGTCGGGCTTCCACTTGCGCCGAAAGACCAACTTGGCGCTGATGGCCTTCCAACCTGGAGGAAGGTAGACAAGGTTGTACACATGGTGCTGTTGGATAGCGGCAAGCTCATCAGCGTAGGCAACGTCTTAGTGTGTGGCCTCAGGAGAGGCTCGTGCCTCGCGCAAGGTGGCTAGGTCCTCCGTGCGTGCTGTGGAGCTGACTGAGAGAGCGTGTGCATCTCGAGCCCCGGGTGGGCTGCGCGTGAGTGCAGCCTCGACAGCGTACCGATGCTTGTGATGAAGCATGACGTAGCCCAGAGCGGAGCCCGGGTGAAGGTCTGCAATGATGGCCGAGGTGATCAAGCCGAGGGTCTTGGTGTCATGGGTCCCACTCACGACCGTGGGAGAGGAGACACGTGGGGCCACGGGGGGTCAGGGCGCCACGGACGGGGTGCGACGGTCTGAGCGCTCACCGACGGTGTGGGTCGGAGGCTGCCACCTGGGCCACGTGTGTAGCGTGACAGGGCAGGCGATGGCAGTGAGTCCGACGGGCCAATGGAGGCGGATGGGGTTACTGGCCCGGAGGGGCCGGCGGATGCGACTGGGGCTGCTGGCCCGGAGGGGCCAGCAGGCGCGTCGGGAGCTCCTCACCCAGAGGGGCCAGCGGACGCAACTGAGGTTGCCGGTCCGGAGGGACCGACGGACGTGACTGGGGTTGCCGCCCCGGAGGGACCAGCGGACGCAACTGGGGCTGCCGGCCCGGAGGGACCAGGGGGCGCAACTGGGGCTGCTGGCCCGGAGTGACCAGCGGACTCGAATGGGACTGCTAGCTCAGAAGGACCTGTGGACACGATTGGGACTGCTGGCGCGAAGGGACCAGCGGACGCGACTGGGGCTGCTGGCCCGGAGTGACCAGCGGACTCGAATGGGACTGCTAGCTCAGAAGGACCTGTGGACACGATTGGGACTGCTGGCGCGAAGGGACCAGCGGACGCGACTGGGGCTGCTGGCTCGGAGGGACCAGCAAAGGCGACTGGGGCTACCGGCTCAGAGAGACCAGTGGACACGACTGGGGCTGCTGGCCCGGAGGGACCAGCAGAGACGACCGAGGCTACTGGCTCAGAGAGACCAGTGGAAACGACGGGGGCTACCGGCTCGGAGGGACTAGCAGATGCGACTGGGGCTGCCGGCTCGTAGGGACCAGCGGACGAGACAGGGGCTGCCGCTTTAGAGGGACTAAGGGATATGTCACCCGGAAGCGGCAGGACGGAAGACGGACTCACCACTCCCCCACGCAACGGGATAGACACGTACGAGCCGAAGCTAATGAGGTTGAGAGGAAACGGGTCCTTGAAGAAGAGGGTATCCCGGGACTCGACGATGCAGTGCCGGGAGGGATCCCAGAACCGCCAAGACTTGGACTGACGAGAGACACCAAGGAAGGTGCAGGGACGTCCGCGGGGGGCGAGCTTGCCGTCCTGCTGCGGGGTGGCAGCCCCAGACGCGAGCCGGGCGGAGGTTAGTTCGCTGACTGCACCAATGCTGGTACGGTGTGGACTAGCGGGGAAGGGGATCGTGGGGAATCCGGTTCCAGACCCAGGTCATGTAAGCCATGGCTTAAAAATAGAAGCCATCGGAAAGACCGGACTCGACCCGCATGGTGCGGACGGTGTCGGCAATGGTACGGTTCCACCGTTCGGAGACACCGTTCAGGACAGGAGTATAGGGCGCGGATGTCTCATGGTGGATCCCGCGGGAGGCGAGAAAGATCGTGGTCTCACCCATGTACTCACCACTACGATCGGAGCGAAAGCGGCGAAGAGAGCGGCCACACTCGCGCTACGTGAGGACAAGCGAGTCCTGGATGGCTTGGGCAACATCGCTCTTCTGCCGAAGACAGAAAACCCAGCGGTAGCGAGAATAGTCGTCAGTGAGGGTGAGGACATAACGGTCGTGTTCGCCGACGGACTCGGTGGGGAGAGGAACCATGACGTCGGAATGGACAAGGTCGAGAGGGGCGGATGCACGGGAGGAAGACAAAGGGTACGTGGACCGGTGCATTTTCCCTTGAGTGCAATCAATGTACTCAGTGGGACACGGGAGGGGGAAAGTCTCCTGGTCAAGGCCCTTGGCCGGCTGGGTGCGGAGCATGCTGTCTACGGCGACAGAGTGGACGTGGCAAAGGCGGCGGTGCAAGAAGCGAGTGTGCTGAGGAGAAAGCGTACTGGTGACAAACACATGGCCTGTGGCGGCCAACGGGGAGGGGACAGAAGGAGAGGAGGAGATGCGAGGTACATGCCATAGGTTGCCACGGGCGGTGGTGTGCAGTACGACAAAACCAGACGAACGCATTGTCACAATGCCAACACCACGCGAGTGCACAACGTCCATGCTCATGCGGTCGAGGGCAGTGACAGACAGGAGGCTGAGCTCGAGACCACGGAGGAAAAGGACATCGGTCAGAAAAATGTCACTGGAAGGACCACGGAAATGAACGACGCCAACACCACAGACAGGCAGCACCTGTCCGGAGCCTATCCGGACATCGGAGACATCGCCAACAGGACCGAGCATACTGAAGGCCTCACGATAGGCCGTCATGTGATAAGTGGTCCCAGATTTGATGATCCAGGTCTCGACAGGGTCCTAGACCGGGGTCGCCAGATCGCTAATGGTCACATGCCAGTAAGCAAGGGACACAGACACGGTGGAAGGAGGTGCGAACCGAGACTGCCAATTGTCAATCCATGCAACGTCGTCATGGAAAGGGGTAGCGGAGGCCATGGGAGACGAAGACACAGACGAGGCAACAGGACACGACCGTAGCTCAGTCTCAGTCATGCAAGGCTGGGCAGGAGGGCAGGAAGGGATGCAACTCACCCTTCCCTGGGGAGGAGGGCGAGGCAGGCCGAGCTGGAGTGCGATGATCTGCTCCAACTGACGCTCACAAGAGGATAACTCGGGGGTGTAGACGGAGTGCGGGCTGATGGCATCGGAGCCCGGGTAGAAGGAGGTCTATGCCGGCGCCGACTGCTACGGCGCTGGTGTCGGCTGGACTGGCGAAGCAACCGGAGTGGTGGAGCTGCTAGATGAGGCCGAAGTGTCAGAGTCGGCGACAACTACGGCAGCAAAGGCGAGACGGCGCTCCTGCTGGCGACGCATGGTGGCGATGATGCACGTCTCGTCCGTTGGTAGAGGGCACGTGTACCACCCGTGTCCGGGCTGGCCACTGTTGTGGCAGACCAAGGCTCCACCGCTGGACCTGGTCGACGGTCGTTGCTGCTGCTGTCGTGGACCCTTGCCTTTCTTGGTCCGACGCTTCTTCTACCCCGATGACGATGAGGCGGCTGCGACGGGAGAAGCGATGGCCACGGAGGCGATGGCAGGGGAGACGAGGGCCTCCGTGCGCTGGAGACGGGACTCTAGACGAGCTTCCTCAATCCGGAGGAAGAGCTCGTATGCCCAGGGCATGAGGGTTCCCTGGGCCGCCATGGTGGAGAGGACGTCGTGAGAGTAATGGACGAAGATGTCCGCGTACGATTCGGTGGCACCGTGCTTGATGGTGAGGAGCACGGCCAGAGGGGGTGGGGCAGAGGTCCCGAGACGATGTCCTCCACCCATTGCCAGTAGGAGGTGACCGTCTCGGTCTCCCCCATGTGCGGGGAGTTGAACTCCCGCAGTAGGTAGCTGGTCTCAGCCTCGCTGGACGGGCGATGGAGACGAGTGAGGACGTGCCACGCGGCTGCAGGGTCCGGTGTGGCGCTAGCGGTGAAGTCGTCTAAGAAGGGCTCGAGGGCGAGACGAGAAGCCGGAGGGGCGACAGGGACTAGAGCACGGGCGGCACGACCAGCGTCATATAACTGGTCGGCCATGGTGGCGTCATACGGCAGGGTGTAGTATGCCCACATGCCCTCACCCTGTGCCCAGATTCGGAAGCTGAGCTCCCAGCTCCGAAACTGCTCGCCGGCCTGAAGCGGCGGCGGCGGCATCTCAATGACACCCAGAGTGGGGCCAAGGACGGAGGTCACTGTCTGCCGCTGGCGCTGAGTCTGCTGCTATGCCAGGTAATGCGTGGCGGCAGACACAGCTGGGCTGGCGTGCCCTGGAGAGGTGAAGGATGGCGGCGTACTGGTGGCAGTTTGAGAGAACAACGACTGCAGTGCCGTGAGCTACTACATCAGGGCGGCGAGCTGTTGCTGAAGAGCAGCGAGGGGGTCAGGGTTGTCGCCAACGCCACCATGAGACTGATGCCGCTGCTGCTCTTGCTACTACTGCTCTTGCTACTACTGCTGGTGTTGATGCTTCTGCTGCTGCTGCTACTCCTGATGCTGCTGCTACTAGTACTGCTGCTACTTATGATACTCCTGCTGCTCCTGCCGTTGATGCTGCTCCTACTGCTCCTGCTGCTCCTTCTGCTCCTGCTATTGCTGCTGCTACTGCTGTTGCTATTGCTGCTGCTACTGCTGCTTTCATTGCTGCTGTTGCTGCTGCTGCAGCTGCTACAAGAAAGGGGAGGTGGGGGTCCCCCCAACATAGGAGGACCCCTCCCCAGTGGGGCTACCAGTCATAGTGTGATGCCCATTTGTTTTATTCATTTTTTTGGTTGTGGTGCTGATGTCAGCAGTGACGTCAGCTTGGGGCAGTGGACGTCTTGCCCACCCTTAGGTTTACTTCCCCCTTCCCTTGTCTCCTTTTTTTGGAAATTTTTTGAGTTGATGACATCATTAGTGACGTCAGTAGTGACGTCAGCAGCGGGATGCTGACGTGAGCACTGCGGTTGTTGGGGCCGCTGCTGCAGCTGTTGTTGTTGCTGCTGCTGCTGCTGTTGCTGTTGTTGGTGCTACTGCTATTGCGATTGGTGGTGGTGGTGGTGGTGGTGCTGCTACTGCTGTTGCTGTTGCTGCTGCTGCTGCTGTTATTGCGGCTGCTGCTGCTGCTGCGGCTGTAGTTGCAGTAGCAACTGCTGCTGCTATTGCGGGCTGCTTCGGCTGTTGTGGCGGCTGCAACAGCAAAGGGAGCTGTTGCAGCTGCGGCAGCAAAGCTAGTTGGGTGGGGGATTTTTTCTCGTGTTTTTTTCTTCTTTTCTCGTCTGTCACAATGGACAGCTGCCCGCTGTTACCTGCGAGTAGCGGGCTGCTGCTCGTTGGCAGCGAGTTGCTGCTTGCTAGCAGCAGCGGGCTGCTGCTCGCTGCTCACTCGCTGCGAGCAGCGAGCAGTAGCAACCACTGCTGGCAGCTGCTCGCTGGAGGCGCTGCTATAGCTGGCTGCTGCTGCGGCTTGCTGCTGCTGCTGCTGTAGCCTACTACTACTGCTACACGCTGTTGCAGCTTTTGCTTGCTGCCGTTGCTGCTCTTTGTTGGTGCGGGCTGCTGCTGCGGACTACTGCTACTACGGGGTGCTGTTGTGGACTACTGTTGCTGCGATCTGCTGCTACGGGGTGCTACTCCTGCGGGCTGCTACGAGCTGCTGCTTCTGCATGCTACTGCTGCTGCATGCAGCTGCTGCTGGCTGCTGCTTTCACTGCTCGCTGCCGTTGCCTGCGGCTGCCGCCGCTGCAGACTGCTGCTGCTACGTGCTGGTGCCAGTCACTGTACTTGGGTGACATTGCAGCGTACGTCGTCACCCACAGGTGTTGGATGTGGCCTGCCGGTCACCTCCTCGCGTCACGTGTGGGGGTCAGTGCTGCTGAAAAATTTTGGCAGCATTTCCCCTGGCCGAGTGATCATGGGAAAAAATCTGACGGCGCCACCAGGCGTGTCAATGCTGCCGAAAAAATTCCGGTAGCATTTCCCTTGCACTGGCGTGTATGGGGGTCCGTCGACTTTGTCTGGCACCTGTACGCCCGTCTTTTGCTGCTGCTGCTACGCTCTGGCTCTGATACCAAGCTAGAAGACCTAGACAGTAGGTTGGGACAGTAGCGTTGTTGATACAACGTGCGGGCTTCCACGCTGGTTGCTTAAGTCCGCTGCCTCCTCAGTCGACTGCTCTAGAGTCTAAGTCTGGAAGCTCTGGGTTTGTTACTCCGAAACGCGTGCGCCGGTGTTAGTGCCAGAAAGCACTTGAAAACTGAAAGTGACTGATTAGGAATGAAGAATGAGCAACAATGGGAGATCCCTCCAAGTTCTAGCTCCCCTCCACTAGAAGAAAATTATTACTCAGCTAACCCGACAATCAGAGAATAGTGCTAGATCTATTTTCTGGCAAGCAGGGTTTTCTCGGTTAGCCCTGCCAGACGCCCGACAGCCCAAAACCCGGGTGTCGTCCGTATTGCCTGAAAACTGGACCATACCATAATACCGACCCCGCGAACGCAGTCGTGCGGTCAGAATTGGTTAGAAAAATAGCAACAAGGAGTTATGGCTGCCCGAACCCAGGCAGTGCCTACGACAGTCAACGATGCCGAACAAGGCCATACAACAGGAGACATGGACCCTAGGCA
>SZWC01008473.1:32652-57845 GCA_023375785.1 Penium margaritaceum | reverse complement strand
TTGCGAGTTGTTGTGAGCTGCTGCTACCGTTGACTGCTACTGCGCACCGCTGATACTGGCTGCTTCTGCCACTGCTTGCTGCTGCAACAAGCTGCTGCTGCTGCTGTGGACTGCTGCTACCAGCCACTCCACCTGGATGACGTTGCCACGTAAGTCATCGCCAGCAAGCGCCTGACGTGGCCTGCCGCTCACCTACTCGCATCTAGCATGGGCGTCAGTGCTGCCGGAAAAAATCCGGCAGCATTTCACCTGGCCCAGTGGCCGTGGGAAAGATTCTGACGCCGCCACCAGGCAGGTCAATGCTGTCGGAAAAAAATCCGGCAGCATTTCACCTGGCCCAGTGGCCGTGGGAAAGATTCTGACGCCGCCACCAGGCAGGTCAATGCTGTCGGAAAAAAATCCGGCAGCATTTCCTCTGCACTGGCGCGTATGGGAGGTCCGCCGTCGTAGTCAAGCACCTGTACGTCAGTCGTCTGCTGCTGCTACGCTTTGGCTCTGATACCAAAAAGGAAACTACATTAGAGCGCAGGTTGGGGTAGTGGTGGTGTTGACGTAGCGTGCGGGCTTCCACGCAAGTTGCTTAGTCAGCTGCCCCCTCAGTCTGCTGCTCTAGAGTCTAAGTCTGAGTGCTCTGGGTTTGTTACTCAGAAATGCGCTTTCAAGTGTTAGTGTCAGATAGCAGCTGAAAACTGGAAGTAGCTGATAAGGAGTGAAGAATGAACAACAATGGGAGACCCCTCCAAGTTTAAGCTCCCACCCACTCGTGTAGACCTTGTTACTGAGCTAATCAGCCAATCAAAAAATAGTCCTAGACCTATTCTCTGGCAGGCAGGGTTTTCTCGGTGAGCCTTGCTAGACGCCCGATAGCCCAAAACCCGGGCGACGTCCGTTTTGCCTGAAAACTGGACCATACCATAATACCAACGCTGCGAACGCATTCTTGCGGTCAGAATCAGCTAGAAAAAATAGCAAAAGAGTTATGGCTGCCCGAACCCATGCAGTGCCTACGACGGTCCATGATGCCAAACAGTGCCACGCAGCAAGAGACATGGATCCTAGGCAGAGCATGATGCTGCAGACGCAATGGCACAGTCAAAACTAGCGTTGGGAGCATGCAAACAGGATGTGCGGTGGCAATGACCGCCGGCGGCCTGACTGCCGAGGAGGCCTGCCGATGGAGCTGAGCATGTCGCCGGATGGAGGAGGCTCCAGCGAACTGCGAGTAGGCCTCAGCGTGTGTCGGCTCCACCGGACGACACTCCAACAACGTCGAGTCTCACCGTCATTCATCTGCACACCGATGTACACAAGCCGGGAGGACACAACAGAGCACAATGAGAGATGCACAAAAACCAACAGTTAGGCAAGACAATTTTAATTCACAGCACGACCACAACGACCGGTGTCGGCATCACTTCCATGGAGAAAGGACGTAACCATTTGTGCCTTAATTCTGTGCAAACCCATGACTTCAGAACCTGACATTCAACAAGTAAATAGAAGGCATCACCGCTGTCGTCGTCACCCTTGACTAACTCGTTTTCACTACAAAAGCCTCAAACGTGACATCCAACAAGCGATTGCGATAATTGGTATCCAAAACAATCTTTCACAAATAGTCAAAGCAATTGATCGAATTGAAAGTGTCGACCATTATGCTCTTATGCAGGGGTTTAATGGCTGGCGACTCCAAGGTCACAGTGGATGGAAGCCTTCCACTCCGCTAGATAATGACACCGTCAATCAATGTGACCAATTTCTTTGCAGGACTTGCACAAGCCGGGTCATATTTTGCGCGAGTGTCGCGCACACGCGGGTCAAAAGACGAGTCACAAGTGACAAGGTGTTCATCGCACGCAAGACAAGCAGCGAGTGGGCAAGAAGTGACCTCACCCTCGCTCGCTATCCATGCCACTAGTAGAATAAACTACCTGCAATATTTTGTGACATTTCCCAATGAGCTTGCTGTCCATCATTCTAGGACAACATGTGGTCTGGGAGGAGCAACCCGGCTACAAACTCCCAGACAAGACAAATGACAAATCTCATGTGCATAAAGGTCACGCCGAAACTCTGCAGGCCACTGAATCATCAACAGCTACTAAGTTTCTCTGGATCTCCATCCATGCGGCATTGTCCCGGAGACGGAAGTTCCAGTGGTAGTGTCCCTCCACAGTAAGTCACCTGCATGAGTGTGGTGAGTGTGCAACGAGGCCAGAGGTCACAACATGTCTGTGACTCCTCCATGACCCACAGTCGACGCACAATTCAGATTGAAAAACATACACGAGCGTCACAAGATGTGACATACAACTATACACACGCCAGAAGTGACTGATCATCGAGGAGCATCACGTGGACACAACAATCCAACAGCATGTGGAGCTACATTGAAGACGTTGCTGGAGAGTGCCTTTGTGAGAAAGTTAGCTCGCTACTATCGAGTGTCAACCCAGACGACCTGGACATCAACTACAGCCACTCTCTCACACACGAAGTGATGTTCTACATTGATGTGCTTCGTGCATGTGTGATGCACACCATCATGTTGAACAATGGCCTTGGTACTCTGATTGCTGCAATGAAGCGTGCTGCAACGAATGGGGACGCACAATTGTTGCAGGTGACACAGCCGGACACTCTCACAGGTGCCTGCGCCAAGAGCAACATACTCCGTCTCACTAGAGTTGTGTTCTAGATAGTGTTGCTTGCCACTCTTCCAAAATAAATTGGTCCCACCAACAAGGAAGATGTAACCTGTACGGCTGCAAGTGTCGGCATCATGGAACCAGTCGCTATCAGTGTATCAAATAACCACCACCGACGGTTCAGCCCGAGAGGAAAGGCCAGTCTAAGCAGTGGAGAGGGCGTACCTGACAACACGCAAGGCGGCCTACATGTGTCGTACCCTAGGATACTAAGAGAACTGTGCCAGAAAGTTCATAGAGAATGCAACATCTGCCATAGTCACCGTCGCTTGGTACACGAGCGACCCAATGACGCGAAGGTAGTCCGTCACGTCGACCACCTCCCATAGCTTAGACTCATCCAGTGTCTTCAGCGGCCTCTGCCTGGTGGGAGTCATAGGTGTGGACGCTGTGGGTCTAGATTCAAGTATGGAGGCAGAGCGCTCTCCTAGACTGCAAACGTACACAGCCTGGTGGACATGGAAAGTGCAACGAGAGTGATCACGCTCAAGCTCCATGCCCAAGAAGACTTGAGGGGGTCCAAAGTCTTTCATCTTATACGTGGACTACAAGACTGCTTTGACCGACTTGATGATATCCTGGCTAAACGGTGCTATCAATATGTCATCCACATATACAACGACAGCCACAAACGGTACAGATGGCGATGTGACAAAGAGTAACGGATAAACTGTACTCCGTTGATAATCGTCTTTCTCAAGAGTGGACATGATCTCTTGGTTCAAGTACCAAGGTGAGTGTTTCAGGCCATAGAGGACCTTGCGCAGTCGACAGACTTGGTCCGTGCCATTAGAGAATCGGGGAGGCTAGACCTGTAGACCTCCTCATCCAATTTCCCATGCAGGAATGCGTTGTTCATGTCCATCTGTTTCCGCTCCCAGTCACGGTGAGCCACAAGGCTCAAGAGTGCCATAGCCATTGTGTAACGTCCGACTGGTGCAAACGTCTCATTGAATTAAATGTGTGGGACCTGGGAGAGCCCCTTTGCCATGAGTCTCACCTTGCACTTGTCGAATACATTGTTGGATTTGTACTTTCACCGACAGACCCAACAGGCATCGATGGCCTTACGTCCCGATGAAAGATCGACCAACTCGTAAACAACATGGTCGTCAAGGACGTTCAGCTCATCATGCATGGAAGCCTCCCAATGCTGAGCATAGGAGGTTGTGCATGCTTGCCACACTGTGGTCGGTTCAAGTGATAACGGCGTGGTGGCCGACGTAGCGTGACACTAAGAAACGCTACTTAGGACAGCCATGTCCAGGGCGCGCGGATGTTCCGAGGTGAGCAGTGCATAGCCAAGGGCAGAACTAGGATGGAAAACCCCTGTGGCCAAGGCGAGTGCATCCATGCCTGTGGCAGGAGGCTGCTCAGCGTGATACTGAGGTTGATGTGCATAGTCCATGGCAATGCTAGAATGCTGAGGGAGCGCGTGAAGGCACCCATCGCTGACGAAAGGCGAGACAGGAGCAGGACCCGAGGTGTCACGATGGGGTGGATCAGCAACATGAACAGGAGAAGAGACAGGTGAATTGTTCATAACAGGATGCACGACGTGACAGAGGAAGGGGTCGTAGAAGACAGAGCAATGTGTATGGCAGCGGAGGATAATGTGGCAGATGAGCTGCTAGAGGATGTGGGAAGACTAGGAACATGAGTCGACGACGATGAATGTAGCGAGGGTGAGAGCTGCAACACACGAGCAACAGGGACTGCCAGGGCGACACGCCCAAAATCCCCCCTCAGCCGAGTGAGCGGCAAGAGAGAGGAGGCAAGGAAAAGATGACTGAGGTCACGAAGAAAGACAGACTCAAAGAATAGAGCATCACAAGATTCGACGACACGCTGTTGGATAGGATCCCAGAAGTTCCAGGCCTTGAACTACATAGACACACCAAGGAAGGAGCATTGACGATCACGTGGGAAAACCTTGCCACGTTGGTCCTCCAGGAGCCAGACAGATAGAATGCTGCCCCAGACCCGGGCCAGACGAAGGTCAGCCTGATGGCCATGCCATCGCTCAAAAGGCGTGATGGTACGAAGGAGAGGACCATGCAGGACGCACTTCCATACACAGGTCATGTAGCATATGGCCTTGAAGGCAAAAAGAGGCGATAGACCGGACTCGGACAGGAGGGTACAAACGTCGTCAGTGAGGGTCCATTTCTAGCGCTTGGAGAAACCGTTATGTTGGGAGTGGAAGTCTCCAGAAACGCCCCGTGTAACTGGAGAAGGCGGGCGGTGGGTCCAAGGAAGTCACCACCACGGTCACCACAAAAGACACGCAGGGACCATTGACAAGCACGATCGACCTGAATAAGCCAGGATTCAATGGCGAAACAAACGCCGCTTTAGTGACGCAGAGTGAACACCCATTGAAAAAGAGAAATGTCATCCATTAGACACAGGACATAGTGACCCACGTAACCCAGGAGGTCATGGGGTAAAGGGTCCATGAAAACTGCATGAACACGATTAAGAGGATGGAGGGAATGGGACTCGGAGGAAGAAACAGGCGAGCGATGTATGTTCTGTTATGCAATGTGGAGAGAGTCAGTGGGACAAGGAGAAGGAAAGGTAGAGGAAGAGAGACCGAGAGTAGGCTGGCGGCGAAGCATGCTCTGAAGAGCATCAGTGTGCACATGGCCTAGGCAATGATGCAAGAGATGCACAAGTTCAGGCAAGAGGGAAGGTACAACATGGATGAGAACGGTACCAGATACAGGGACGGATGAGGTATGCAAGGACACACAATAGAGTTTATCACACTTCAGTCCACGTAAGACAGCACGCCTAGAAAGAGAAGATAAAACGATGCCAACATCACAACTAGCAGTGAATTCTATACCTCAATAATCCAAAGACGGCATCGATAGCAGGCTGAGCTCCATTGGGCACGTACAGTATGTCAGGAAAGTATAGCACACAATTAGGACCAACAAAGTGCACGACACCAACATCTTAGACATGGAGCAACTGACCGGATCCAGTGCCAAGGATGCAAACAGACCTAACAAGACTGTGCGACAAAAACAAGGAACGAACATACATCATGTGATGGGCGGTCCCAGAGTCGAGGACCCAAAAACCATGAGAGAAGCACACAGAGGGCAGGACACCAGAGGTCGCAACTGTACCAATGGCAGACATAGACAAAAAAAATTGATGTACAATGCGAGAGACAAAGAGAGAGAAAGTCAGACTGCCACCACTCAATCCACGGGAAAAACCCATACAAGGAGCCTAAGACGTGACCGGGGGGATCCCTACAAAGGACAGTGTCAGTCTGCAAAACAAGACCTCTGGCCAGGGATGCAACACTCTCACCTCCCTGATCGCACAGGAGAAGGAGCTGAAGGAGGGACTGCTCAAGCTTGCACTCAAGATCACCATCAATAGACATTGGGGGAGGGGGGGGAGATGATGCGCCGGAGGAGGGAGTGAACCACAGAGGTGCGGTGTAGGAAGACGAAGGGGGCCCAACATACGTAGGGGTACCATACGGTGGAGGCCAATCCTAGGAGTACGGTGCAGAAGGTGAAGGAGGGAGCACCACGGTGGTGGAGTAGATCTGCACTGAGTTGGGGACAGATGAGCGGGTGGTGGCATCCAAGCTGGAGGATGAGGACGCAGAGGAGGAGCCGCATGTGCAAGCCCTGTGAGCTCGCATTGCCTGGACGGGGCGGAGATCGTTTGTCGGGCATGACACGCACGAGCAGGGTACTCGGTGGAGCCATAATTCCTGCAGACAATAGCTCCACGGACACAAGAGGAGGATGTCACATCCTTATCCTTGCATTTGTCCTTGCCCTTCCCCTTGTCCTTGCCCTTTCCACGACCCTGAGAGGCAAGATCAGCGGCCAGAGAGGATGAGGTATAGAAGGAAGAGAATGAGGAAGAGGAAAAGACAGAGGAAGAATAGGAGGAGGTGGTGACTGTAGCAACGCCGGCCACTGTAGTGCAAGGAAGCCATTTTTTCTGGAGGCTGGTGTACCAGGGGACGAACCTCTCACAGGCAAAGTTCCAGAGGGCGCCAACTCCAGGCGGGGATCGGGGAGGCACCGGCTACGAGGCGAGGTGATGCAGCTCATCTACCTCAACATCACGGAGAAGATAGGATAACTCAGGAATGAGCCCGTTGACCATGGTGTGAACTGCAGACAGCTGACCTAGCGCGGCCTCGCCAAGCTCGCGAAGAAGCTTGAGTCTTCGAGCCCGATATGCGTTTGTTGCTTCGTCTGGATGTATCAAGAGCGTATTGAACTGCTCGATGAGCATACTTTGGACTACCTGATCAATGACGGTGGTGCAACGCCGCAGCATGGTGTACTCATCGACAAGCTTGGCGAGATGCTAGATTGCAGGGTCAGTATTGTGGTTGCCCACATCATTGACGAGCATCTCTGGTACCGCGAAACTGAGGGCACATGCAGCACGAGCGGACTCATCAGCAACGGGAGTGAAAGGCGAGACAACAGGGAAACAATACTTCCATAAGTACTCCTACTGAGCCCAGGCACTAAAACAAGTTTCCTAAGAGAAGAAGGCGAGCCCCACAACAAGGACATGAGGCTAGGAGATGAAGTCATTCTAATGTGTGATAGCGGGAGAGTGGGTAGCAGCAGTGGCAGCAATGGCGACAAGATTGGCGGTAGTTGTGCTAGCAGCTGAAGGTGTAGAGGCAACACCAGCAATAGTGCCAGCGGTGGTTGTAGCATATGGCACTGACGTAGCAGGAAGATACTGAAGCGCAATAGTGGCAACCTCATCCGTGAAGAAAAGCGATTGTCATCTCCAAGCTCGAGGTGATCTTCAGCCTCTCGCTGGGCCTCGCGAGCGAGGTTCAGCTGGCACTACAAGACTGCTACAACTGAATTGTTGTCACCACGTATGGTGACGACAGAAAGACCCTGCCAGACAGATTTCGACAGAGTTTCTCCAGCCCGAGTGGGTGTGGGAAAACTCGGGGTGCCTTAGGAAGATAGTAGAGCTGCTGAATGGCCCACCATGAGTCAGATTGAAAAGCCACTGCAAGAGAAGTAGTGATAGAGAACAAGCAGGTACAACATGCAACGAAGTAGATCACCACGAGGCAGAGGGAGAAGGGTTGCGGAGGAATGTAAGAAGAGGAGGGACAGCTACTCTTGAAGTGGCAGTGAGAATGAAGATGGTGGAGGTAGTAGGGACCACTAGAGCCAGAGGCCCAAGGACAAGGGCCACTACTGATGTAGAAACAACGACTACCATAGAAATGACTACTGTGATGATGCTGGACATCGAAAATGAAGCAGATCGGGTAGCATTAACCACCGTTGCTGTGGAGGCACGATAGGAGGATGCGGCTCCGGCAATAGCCGATGTAGCTGAGGCTATTGCAGATGTAATGGCAGATGCTACTGCAAAAATCTTTGTGCCTGTGTCCATAGCAGCCGCTGCAATGGGTCCAACGTCATCTGCTGCCTAGGTGTAGGCCTTAGTTGCGCACCCGGAAGAGGTAGTGGCAGGTGCGTGTGAGGCTCTAGCGGCAACTACAAAGGTGGTGATAGTTGCTGCATTAGCATCTATGATAGCTGAGGGTGTACATGTCAGTGCACTCTGCAGACTGTCAATGTTCTATGTCAATGTTGAGTACAACTAAGTAGTAGGGTTTTATATCCCTGGAGAAGAATGAAACTTTGGAACCCCTCTGGGAGAAAAGGGAGGGGACACGTTTACCGAACAATGACGAGACGTGTGCTCTGACAGCATTTTGACAACCTCAGAAGCGTTGACGCTGCTCATGCCTCTGCATCGATGGGAATGGCGATGCTCGGATCTCCCCTCGTAGTACACGCCAAGTGACAGTGCGCCGGGGACTTCATGCTGTGCCAGCGTGAAATGTTGCACTACGGCTCGTGCTGCACCTTGATTGACGCTACGGCAGTTGTTGCTGTTAGGGCCGATGCTGTTATTCCATGCGTTGTAGACACCGTAGCTGCTGTTGCTATGCAGGTCATAGTTAGGAATGTGGCTGTCAGGCTGAAGTAGCTGCTTATGTGGTTGATGGAATGCAGCAACCACACTTGAGCAAACGTTGTAGTTGCTTAGGATACAACTGTTGCAGCTGTAACTAGTGCTACTATTGAGGGTACTCAGAGGCACCTACGCCTGTGCTTGTACCAGTGGGTGTTGTTGCCTAGGCTACGGTTGCAGCGGCAGTGGCTGGTGCTACTGTTACAGGTGCTCAGGTACGCTCGGACCTGCTCCTAGGCCCGCGGCTGCAGTTGCTCTGGCTGCGACAGCTGTGGCAGAAACAGTGGCTAGTACAATTTCTGCTGGTTCCCACATCCACCTGCACTTGCACCTGAGTCAGAGGGGTATATCTCCTTAAAGTGCGGCTGCTACCTATGTGGCTAGGACTGCTGTTCCGGGTGCTTAGGTGCCCTAAGACCTGTTACTAAGTCCGTAGCAGAAGCTGCTCTGGCTGTGGCAACAACAGTGGCTATAGTTTCTGGCGCCGCATAGTGGTTACTACAGTTGTAGTCGCAACTACTACAGTTGTAGTCGCAACTAAGAAGGCAAAAATTGCTACTATAGGGAATATTGTTGTTATGGGTGCTTGGACGCACAAGCATCTACACTTAGGATAATAGATGCTGCTGCCTAAGCTGCGGTAGTAGATGCGGTAGCTGCAGAACCGCCACATCTGCGGACGGGAGAAGTCCCGTAGGAGACGATGAGAGCCACAACCGTGGATGTTGTCACGTTGCTACTGCTTCCCGCCACAAGATGGGAGCTGTGGCGGGCAGTAGCATGCCGTGGGGACTTGGCTAGACTGCTCCACGGGAGAGATAGTTGAGAAGCGGCAGCGGAAGTGGCGGCTATGACGGAGAACGGCAACACAACAGGATCTCGCGCTGGATTTGCGAGTGCAGTCTACCGTCTTGCCACTGCTATGATACGAGTAGGTGGTGTAGAATGGAGTATGGAAGAGAACGCAAGTGACAGTGTACGAAGCAAGAAAAGAGAGGCAATATACCATGGATGAGAGTCTCACACACGCGGGTCAAAATTCGAGTCAAAAGTGACGAGGTGTTTGTCGCACGCAAGACAAGCAACAAGCTGGCAAGCACCGAGCTCACCCTCGCTCTCTATCCACGCCACGAGTAGAGTTGACCAACTGCTATATTCTACAATATTCCTCTATGAGCTACCTGTCCATCATTCTAGGACAACATATAGTTTGGGAGGAGCAACATGGCTACAAACTCCCAGACGAGACAAATGACAAATCTCATGTGCATGAAGGTCATATTGAAACTCTGCAAGCCGCTGAATCATCAACAGCTACCGAGTGTCTGTAGATCTCTATCCATGTGGCGTCGTCCTGGAGGCGGAAGATCCAGTGGCAGTGTCCCTCCACAGTCATTCACCTGCATAAGTTTGGTGAGTGTGCAGCGAGGCCAGAGGTCACAACATGTCTATGGCACAGAAACCAACACTCCCCTATGACCCACAGTAGACGCATAATTCAGACTGAAAAACACACACGAGCGTCACGAGACGTGACATACAACTATACACACACCAGAAGTGACTGACCACCAAGGAGCATCACGTGGACACAACAATCCAACAGCATGTAGAGTTACCTTGAAGATGTTGCTGCTGAGTGCCTTTGTGATGAAGTTAGCTCGCTGCTGTCGAGTGTCAACCCAGACGACGTGGAAATCACCTGCAGCCACTCTCTCATGCACGAAGTGGTGTTCTACATTGATGTGCTTTGTGTGTGTCTGATGCATACAATCATGTTCAACAGTGGCCTTAGTGCTCTGATTGATGCAATGAAGCGTGCTGCAACGGAAGGGGACACACAGTTGTTGCAGGTGACATAGCCAGACGCTCTCACAGGTGCCTATGCCAAGAGCAATATTCTTCATCTCACTCGAGCTGCTTGCTACACAGTGTTGCTTGCCACTCTTCCACGATAAAATGGTCCCACCAATAAGGAAGATGTAACCTGTACGACTGCGAGTGTCCGCATCAGAGTTGACCGCCTGCTATATTTTACGACATATCCTTGAGACTAAGCTGTCCATCATTCTACGGTAGCATGTAGTTTGGGCGGTGCAACCCGGCTACAAACTTCAAGACAAGAAAAATGGCAAATCTCATGTGCATAGAGGTCACGTGGAAAATCTACAGGCCGCTAAATCATCAACACATGCTTAGTGTCTCTGGAACTCCATCCATGTGGCATCGTCCTGGAGGCAATAGATACAGTGGCAGCTTCTCTCCACAATCAGTCACCTGCATACGTGTGGTGAGTGTGAATCAAGGCCAAAGGTCACAATGTGTCTGTGGCACATAAACTAACAAGATGAGATTCTCGAGCACGGATTTATTCTCTCATGCATGTCACCATATGCATATCCGGTATCCGACGATCGTCTGATCGATGGAAACTACCGCCGCCATTGGTCTATGTGTGCTAACATGCGGGACGTCACGGCTAAATGGGGGGGAGCTATGACGTCCCTGACGTACACAAGTTGCTAAACTTCGCACGTGGGCATTTGAATCACTACATTCATGGTCCACCGCGCGTTGACCTCAAGATTTATGCGTTCGGCGGAGGACATTTTGGCCACCTGTCCCGAACTCCGGTGTTCTGTTCTAAAAGGTTCTGACAACTTTGACCACTTTTTAGGATTGTCGACAGAAGTGTCATGAACCATTTGATGTTTCGTTTTTGTTTGGACAACTTCTCGACAACGCCTCAAAGCACCCTGACTTATCGATGGAGCTTGTGCAAGCAGCCACACAAGGTGTGACCTCGCATGCATTGCTCGACTCAAGTGCGGAGGACCCAACCTATACCTAGTTGTGATAATCATCATTCTACATATGTGCTCAACTCACTCGACAGTTGTCATCAAAGTACAGTTACGTTTTGGTAAACGTTATCCCTTTGTCCGAATTTCTTGAATCGTCTATTGTCCTATACCTCATCCTTGTGAAATATTTCGTTCCGCTCGGTGTAGCAAAGGGTACCAGTGGTAGTGAATATATGTCTTCCACACGCTAAAACAAGACTGATAAATGAATAATGATACGGAGAAATAACGCACCCTCTTACTTCACTTGAAGCGCTACACTATCAACAAGTGAAGTCTTTGTTTTTCTCCACTCGTGCGTTGACTCATGGTATTTTTGTCTTATATTAAAAAACCTCAAAATTGTCAAAGAAAATGGCTTCTGAAAATTCCCTCTCGTGACATTCAGTGGTTGTGGGTTTTATTAGAGTTCGGATACCTCCCGGGCCCCACGGTAGCGGGGCCTGGGAGGTTCCCTTTCAACGAAGGGGGAGTGAAGTCTTCTAACCCTTTTAGAGAGGGGAAAATATATCCAAAGTGCTTGGTTTGCGACTCGCTTACACAAATACTGACGGGTTCAAATCACGACGATGGTAGGTGCCTGTTTTGCACGCTGGTGCATAAAAAACGTCAACTTCAGATAATCATGTCTGGTTTATGCCTGAAACCACGTCGCAGACATACGAGGACCTGCTATTGTTGGATTCTAGTACCGCATATAATAATCCAACGACCAAGTACTCAGAGATGAAACTAAATGGCGACCGTTGTTATTGTTAAAAAGGCTCGACGACATTCATGTAAACCGAGCCTCAATTCCTACATTTCAATAAACCGTGTCCAAATCTATCGCAGTCACGAGAAACATAGAAGTACGGATCGTGGATGATCTGCGGCATTCCACTGATTCTTGCACTAGACGTAGTATAGTGAAAAACAGTGTGGGGAACGTCAATCCCCGACTCTCATTGGCCTCCGATGCGTGAAGGGCGCTTGTGATTTATCATCATCTTTTGCGGAGGAAATGTTTTTTCACCGGCCGGTGGTCACATGTGCTGCATACCCGTCGGCATTGCTCAACGGTTCTATAGGCCTGATTCTGACGGCCAACATCATGATCGTTTTTGCCCTCACACAAACAGCCGATGGAAAGGCGCTCCCAAAGACAGGCCTCTCCAAACAACCAGGAAGAGCTACGGCATCAGAAGGTTGCGACTTCCAGCGGGAGGCAGTCCACCTCAAGTGGGGGATCAACTAGACACCTCTCATTAAAATCATGGGCATAATAACCCTTCTACCCAATGCGCAGGGAGGTTGGTGACGTCCTGCCTAACGACTTAAGAAATAAGACTGCCCTGTCCACTCGCTTTACCATGCTCGATCAGCGACATGCGCCGCTGATCGAGCGAAGCAAAGTGGGGCATGTCGACCCCCTCGCGATTCTCGCTCCCACGCGAGAATCATGATCGAGCGATGAGCTCTCTGTTTTTTTTTACACATAAACCCCGTAGTTGAATTTCGGGTTTTGTATGTTTTGCACGGGTTGAGCTCGTGCAAAACATAAAACGTTACATCAAATTAGGGGGTTTTCATGTCGTAAAAAAAAAACCAAAGACCTCATCGCTCGATCGCGATCGAGAAAAAACAATTGTTTTCGAGATCGAGTGGAAGCGCTCATGTTTTTTCTTTTCCCTACTCGCAAACCAAAAAGGTTTACATTCAAACCTTAGTCAAACCCTACCCCGAATTACATTCAAGGTTTTAGGGTATTTTATTTGCGCGGGCTCCTGCTAGGCCTTATGGTAGCAGGGCCCACCACGTTCCCTTAAAACACATGGGGAGTCTCAAACCCCCCATGCGAACCATGTGCAACCCCCTCCTCCACGAACATTCACAAACCCTTCAAATGAGGGGTTTGTGAATGTTCGAAGCCATTGATGATGTCACCATGGTGACGCTGCATTGCATGTAGCGTCGACATGCTGCTTTTTCTCGTTGTTTGTTGGTAAAATGTGAATATTCTCAGGTCAGTGGGTTGGGGAGTCTTATTCTTCCTAACGCCAGGTACTGCATACACACAATTGAATTTCATGGATAATCCCTACATGTATCCCAAAATTATCCTTTAGAGCGTGCAAAGAAGCTTTTGCTGGAAGTCGAAAGAGACTGGATGTCCAACAAATATACAGCGAGTCAACGGTAGATGAGCTATCTTTCCGAGTCGGCTATGGGCTCCCTCACATTCACGCAGTGATGAAGTCCGACTTTTTCTCGAGGGAAGCCGGAACTTCAAAAAGCATTTGAAGTCGGCGTTGTCGGTGATCATTTGTGATTGGTGTGTTCTTCGGTGCGAGGACTTGCTATGACTTCCTCGACCTCCGTAGGTCGATGAAGTTGTAGCAAGTGTCGAGTCGCAATCTCAAAAGTACTGAGCATGTGACATGGTCGAAGCCGTCGCTTGCGTTTTCATACATGCCGGACTCAAGAAAACCGGACATTTCTGACAAGGGGGATTCCTTTTTACCCACCATTTAGAAACGTTGTGCGCAGGTTACCCATGGTTGAGAACTTGATATACATATCATCCAGTCGTGGGAGAAGATGACTAGTATGTCCACATTTTGGCAGGTCCCTTCCGTTGTCCCCACACATTTTAATTGGTGCGCTCTATGTCCAAAATTTAAAAAAGAAGCACACTTCATCCAATTTTTACGGGCTGACTCCGACACACACTTTTTTTGCTTGTCAAAGGCAGCGCCGCAGGTTGTGACAATAGCAGAACGGGACCCTAGTGGAAGAACTCTCTTCATCTATGAAGTGGAGCTTCACGGCAGCTATGTGACATGCCACGGTGTTAGGCCTCGAGCATGCACCTGAGGGCCATTCATACACCCCGACGACATATTCCATTGTACGTGCAGTTACGACCAAGCATGTACTGACAAGACGAACGGACGTCGGCGATGTCCTGCCGTAGGATGCCTTGATCGACGGGTTTTTGGCCAATCACATTCCGCCAAAAAATTCTCTGAGCCACCGTCGGCCATGAGCGATGCACATGGTAACTCACAATTATGTTTGCGTTAGACTCACCTTACGAACCGGGGGAATGCACCGGTTCGCAGTGTCATTTCGCGTACTGAACAGTACTTAACATCACACTGTGCCTTATTTGTCTTTGTTCAAGCAGCGACAACCTGTCATTTGGGTCGAAAAGACCTCCTTTGCTTGGATGAAATTCCATCCGAGGGACGCATCAACTGTGGAGAAGGTCGAGGGTGGGGTACTAGATATTACAGATACCCCTTTGTTGCCCACCAAGCATGGGTCATAATCAAGGAAGCATGGGATCGAAGAGAGGCACGTACGAGGATCGTTCATGCCCGCCATCCGCCAAAGCCCAAATGGCCCGCGCCACCTGAAGCCATGGCACAGACGCTTGACTGGCCATTGTCAAGTCTGAGACCATTAAACTGCCAAGACATATGGAAGCCATGGATCTCATCCGAGCCAAACTGTCCATGCAAATGTAACCGTTCCTAGTACACGTACAAATACGGAGCTGGCGATGGTCACTAGCCATCTCAGTTCACACTTTTGTACACCGTACAACACATGGGTCAACTGGTGTATGGACAGGACGAGGCTGATCCCAATGACGTTCCCGACGCGCGTACGAACATAGAGACATACACATGTGCTAATGTTTGGAGGATGCACTGATGGGATGGAGTTGGGGCTTGGGGAGGCGAACCTACCAGGACGAGCATGCCAGATCTCACTCCCTAGCAAGAAAAGGAGGCATGGGCTAGGATCAAGGCTCGCTGGGACATACTCCTTACAACGGAGGTCCAACCCACTTCGGTGAACGACCCATGTGAAGCAGAGACGATGTGCTGGATACTTGGCGTTCGCATGCCAACTTCGCATCCACCAAGAACCCTTGGGCAGTGGATGCCTTGGGCTTGATACCCTCAGTGGATAGTTTGGTTATGTTTTCATCGTTGTTGAAAAATCTAACCAATGTCCCATTCTTCGCATGTTGAACAGAGAGCGCATCAATTCTGAATCTTTGTGAAGAAATTTGAACAATTTCTCTTTGTCAATTGACAAGTGCATTAACAGCACTGTTGTCATACATCACATTTGCGTTTGACCATTGCTAACATCAATGTACCTTGTGTAACTATGGATAGTTCGATCACGTTTTAGTCATTTTTTGTCAACCTGTCCAATGTGCCATTGTTACATGTTACATTCATATGCATGTTGAACACATAATGTATTCATTCCTAATGTCTGCCATCGAGAATTGAGAACAACGCGGCTTTATCCATTTCAGACCCTTTCCGACACCGCTACCCACCTGTTAAATTCTTAGGCTTGTGAAATGCTCAGAGCGTTGTTTCATAAGGTTAACTTATCCGAATGAACAGAAATCTTACATTTTCTCATTCAGAAAAGAACGCATTGCCTATGGGAAAGACTTCCATGAATGTCAAACATTTCAATCAAAAGAAAAGGGGTGTAAAATAGCCATGGCTAATCCAGATTTGCACGTACACATGGACGCCGTACACGTACGAAATGACTTCGCATGCCACACACTCTGATTCACCCGAGAACTCACATACATCATCAAAGTATTCCTCCACAAATGGTGATGCACATAAACCACTACAGGGATTGGCCACGTGCAATTTGGCCACTGTCTCATCGCCATCGTGCAAGCTAAGTGTACTAAGGAGTAGTCCTGTCTCCATGAATGTGTTCTCACTGACTGCTTGTCCCTCCGCAGGCAGCTTGTCGTGTGTCCTCCATAGTATTTTGCGCTTTGTTCTTCTCCTCACGGACCCACCGATGAGGGCCAGTGGTACAACCTGCAATAGAAAACAAAAGCATAGGTTAGAAATGTTGTGCAAGTTACTTGTAAAATGCAAACACGCATGACCACAAAATTGTAGTTAGAGCTTATCATGGCACATGTGCAGAGGAGCTTTAACCATGACGAAGTCTCTTGGGATGTGTATTGTCCTTATTACACATGCTAGAGGAAAACTCCCACTCCTCCTTCCCACTACCCGAGTGGAGTGAATCCTCCTCTTCTAAGTCTGTGTCAGTGCAGTCTTGAGACTCTGAACTCTCACACTCGGATGACTCGGTTGAGTCATCCGCATCATCAAGATTGTCCACCTGCGAAATCATTATGACCATGGCATCAGCACCATCTGGTTCCCCACAGTCGGCAGCATTGCCTGTTTGCACCCCCTACACCGCCCCCTGTTCAAAGGCAACACCATTACTTCTACTACCTGGACCTCCAAGGGAGCTCCCGGCAGCCCCCTGGCAAGTCATTGACGGCGTGCCAACAAAACTGTCAACATGCCACCTGGACTGCCAGTAGCACCAGAGGTTCCACTGCTAGCAGCACTGCACGTATGCTCAACACCCACACCAGGAGCAACTCCATTCCCACCGTCAACAGCACCTCATGCATGCTGTGTTCCACCGGTCGTACCACCTTCCACGCCTTCTGTTTCACCGCCAGCACGACCTTGCATGCCTTGCCCTTCACCGCCAGCACCACCTGCATACCCAAAATCCCCACCCTGTAGCCCTTGACCTGCAGTTCCACTTGTGCCACCTTGCACGTCTTCACGTCCAATGCCCTCGCCCTCAGCGTGACCATCTGCTGCCAGTGCCACGACATTGGCAACAAGCTCCACTCTACTTGTCTCACGAACACCATCGATGAAAGCCAACTCTTTTGCACGTGCGGCGGCCACAGCTGCCGGTGACAGTGCCATTTGGTTCTTGAAGAAAGGGGGCGGGAGTCCCTTTTTCCCGCACTTGCTGCAGATGCGCTCCCGCTTGCGCCGGCTCTCGCTGTCCATGCGCTTAGAGCGTGGACACCCACAAGAGCGACTCACACCCGGCTGGTCCCATCCACGCATGACGTACTAAAGCTCACGTAGGTTGACTCCCGTTCTGGGTGTCCTGTACATACGATGCCAGGCCATTTGTGTCAGATGCATTTTGGTCTACAGCTCCGGGTTGACGTCTTCATCCAGCATAAGCGCCACAGTGTGCTGGCATGGGTACCCGTACTCTATCCACTGCCCGCATGAGTAGTTTTTCACGTTCACATCCACTTCACGACCTGCTAGGCTCCTAGGGCCCGTGACAGTGCCCATGAGGCCGCCGTGCCTCATGACACGGTACTCCTTTGTGTGTTCGGTATAGTGCTGAAGCTTGGCATCCACCACACGAGCTTAGCGGCTGTCGCAGTTGTAGGTCACACGAAACGTCTTTGCACAAATGGGTAGATCTGTGAAAATCAATGGAACGGGTACAAGTGGTAGATGTCCATGAGGCAGGCGTTCAAGGACTCCATCGCGTTCGATGTCATGTGCCTGCCACATGGCACAGGACACTTGAGGCACGTCCATTGTTCCAAAGGCAGCCTGGGATCCCCGTCTCCACCAAAGAGATATGTGTACCCCGTGTCTGACGTCCGGCTGAGCTTATCCTGTGTGCGGTCGAACTCGTTCTACGTGAAGGCACAAGCCAACCTCCACATGATCTCGGCGGCTGCGGAGCCCGCCCCTGACTTGATGTTCTCTCGCATGTGATGGCCGTAGTATGTGTGAACAGCACCTGGCAACTAACGCTTGATGGCGGCAATGAGTCATGCGTCTCTCTCGCTGATGACTGTGGTTCCATTGTGCCTTGCTGTCGAATATGCCTCTACAATCCGCTCGTAAAACCAGTCCCAACTTTTCATGTCTTCTTGTGGGCATATTGTCCACGCCATGGGCACAACGTAGTTGTTGGCGTCCCAGTACTGTGCCAGCAGCAACACCTACTTGAAACCATGTGCCAGAATGTGTCGTCCATGCACAGCAAGCACTGCACATGCGTCCACCCGTTTCTGTAGACACCGGGGGCCACAAAGGCCCATCGGAAGACATGGTGTTGTTCTTGCTCCATGATAGCCACGGTGGATGGGTCAACCCTCTTCAAATACAACGAGGAGTCAGACAAAGAGAGCAGGGCACATCTTCATGCAAGGAGAAAATGATGAAAGCATTAAAGAAACCTGAAAGGATAGAATAATATTTACTCCGGTGAAGTATGCTTGGAAACGTCCCCACCATTGGCTCTTCTCGGCCATGAGGTTGGTAAGAACCTTCTTCTTTGCGTAGTGAATGGTACGGTAGGTCGACCGCTCGCCTGTGAGCGCCTCTACGATCTGCCGCAACACCTTTGAGGAGGTGCATGACTCCTTGTTCACAGTGCTCTGAATGTGACATAACACCCACGTGACTTTCCACGAGGGGTCTCCTTTAGTGCCCGTTCGGTTGCACTTGTGGCACTCCTTGGAAAATATGACTTTCACATTGTTGGTTTGCGCTACCATCGTGCCTTCAGCTACCACGCGCAGCTCGATTGCCTCATCTATGCACACCGGGCCTCTCTGTGCGATGGTTTGCTTCGGAAAAAGGTGATCCCCATGTGTGCAGACACGACATAGTCGTGAACCGCCTCGCGGTAGGCATCCATGTTGCGAAAGGCATTGCCTCCGGCAAATTTCACGAGAGAGTCCTGTCGATCTCGCTTCCAGGGCTTGGTGCCCTTCTTCTGGACGGCGGCGACTGCGGAGTCCGTGGAGGGGGTGCTATGAACGTCATGAGATGATCCTACACGGCAAAGAATCGGTGTACATTTCAAAAGTGGATAATAGTAGCGGCATATGACAATGACAGCAACAAGGTTCAGACAGTTGCACCGTACTTGGACGAAGTAACAAAGCCAACCCAATCAACACTAATGCCATGGCGAGTTTCACGAGTGAAACCCACCCGCAACCAGAGGAACGAACGGCTTGGCGCGGGAGCCACCGTTAAACCTCATGATAGACTGTTCTCCATGCTCTGGAGAACGTGGAGTTATGCACTCTTTGGTCTGGACGTGCTCGACCCAGCAGGCCTCTTCAAAGTCGTCAAAGAGAAACCCGTTTGTGTACCCTTGGGACTCACGATGTTCCTCCTCGTTGGTGCTACCGACGGGGGGTTTCGGGAGAACATAGAACTTGAAAAGCGGTGGATCCATAACACCCCCTGTGTGTATGGCATGCAAAAGAATGCACGCTAATATACATTCTGCCCACGTAACGATCATATTCGTAACCATAATACCAACTTAACAGAGTTCACAACGAGCACAAGAGCCATGGTGAGCGGGATCACCTCGGAACAGGAGAGCTCCAAAACGAAACGACATGTTTCCCATGGCATGCAATTGGTGCAAAAGGTGGACAAAGGGGAAAATCAACGTACTTCATGGTATGCACCATGGTTAAACGTAGAACATCATGTCCCATGGTACTACTAACAGTCACCGTTGTCAGGAGCATCGAAACTTAGGCCGGTTTGTATGGTGTGGGAGCACATATCCACTATGTGCCCACGTGGCTTCCGTCTAGCATTTTGGAACGTCGTTAGTGGATGCATGGGACCGGAACCCCGGATGTGACAGTCGACAACCAATATCTACTGTCGTGCCACACGTGTGGCAATCGTTATCGGCATCCTGGGTAACAGTGAGACCCTCTTTGCAATTCAAAAGGCGGTACTTCATGCACATGCACGATCTTACTTCAAGCGGCGGTGGCGATAGTGTGTCATCGTTTTACAAAGATGACGACATCTGCAAACAAAAGCCATACCCCCCATATTTGGCTAGAGCATTCAGTGACACTAATGCTACCATGTAGTTTGAAACTCGTTACTTGACGTTGACGAAACATATAGACACGCGTTCGCACTTCAGTTCTATCGTGTAACTCACCTTAAGTTTGTACGCATCTCACACTAGAACAAAAATTAGAACGTATTCATCGAATTTGAAAACATTGTGACCAGAATGTCCACACATGACAAGATCATGCACACTATACTGGTAATTTGACTACATTACCGATATTCTCATTACATGTTTCCTAAAGAGTGGGCACTGCATGCACGGTTACTTGCTATTTGCACTTTGTGGACAATGCGGTCGCCAGTTAAAACGAGTGGGTAGTATGGTCGTTTTGTGAATAAAGTGGGTATTGGGGAAGTACGAGATCATAAGGTGGGTATAAGGGAATTAATCCGGTGGGTCTTTTGTTTACGCGGGCTCATGCTGGACCCTACTTTAGTAGGGCCCAACACGTTCCCTTTCAACGCATGGGGAGTCTCAGACCCCCCATGCGAACCATATGCACCCCCCCACGAACATTCACAAACCCTTCGAATGAGAGTTTTCTGAATGTTCGAAGACATTGATGATGTCAGCATGTCGATGGTGCATCGCATGTAGCATCAACATGTTACTTTTTCTCGTTGTTTGTGGATAAAATTTGAGTATTCTCAGGTCAGTGGGTAGGGGATTAAATTCTTCGCAACGCTAGGTAGTGCATACACACAAGGGGGGATTCCTTTTTACTCACCATTTGAAAACATTCTACGTAGGTTATCCACGTTTGAAAACTTCATTTACATATCAGCTAGACGTGGGGAAAGATGACTAGTATGCCCACTTTACGGTAGGTCCCTTCCGTTCTCCCTGAACTTTTAATCGGTGCGCACTATGTCTAAATTTAAAAAAAGAAGCTCGCTTTACCCACTTTTTAGGAGGTGGCTCCGATACCCACTTTGGACATCCGCTCGTCACTAAACGTGACGAGCGGATGTCCAAGGCTCCTGCTCCCTAACATCGCGAATCTTATAGATCGGGCCCCACATCATCCCTCTCATAAGTGACATTGGCTTTTTGAGGACCTATAATCTTACTTTTTGAAAAGCAATTAAATTCCTTCGTTTACAGATTATTCAACCATGCCCATAAAGAACCACCATTGGATGTTTGACGAAAATCGATCAACTCATAATACTCGTCATTGTTGAGGGACTATTTTATTGAAGAAAAGTTAGAGGACACGATCTTAATTTGCCGTATAGATCTAACGGTTAGGGTTCTTCGTATCCCCCGATGGAAGTATTGGAGTTTTTTCTTTGTACAACTCTTGTGACAAAAAGATGGGTGCGAGCTCGTCACCGTAGCTTCTTTCGTTTATTTATCTAGTGCAATAAGAGTCATGGAATTGAGGAAAAAACTTGCTTCGGAAGTACGAAAGACAGAATCCTGCAAGCACTATAAGTCTTCATTTCATGAGTGTGTATCGCACTATGCATCGCACGCCGGAAGAATGGAAACAAGATCGACGAGGTCGACGACTTTTTTTTTCAAAAGAGGTCATTCCTCGAAAGCAAATACGTGCCAGTTAAGTCGACTGTACATTCAAGAAAACCGGCGAGCCGTTAGATGGTATGATCCTACGAACCACGACTAAGCAAGCTTACAAAGAGATAGATGTTTGTGTCATTGGAACGTGTCATGTTCTCGAATATTTCTACGGAGAAAGACTATGTTGTAGTATGTATGATAGGTTTTGTGATTAAATAACATATTTTGAGATTCAAAAATTTCCGTCGGATAGGTCAATCTAATGTCTCAAGTATTAGCAAAGAATTGTGTCTTTTGAGCTAAGTCGCAATAAGGATACAAACCGGACCTTGCTAAACACTAGCTATCAATACGTGAAGAAAAGGGGCCGATGTCGTCGGCCTCGCTTTCGTCGTTCTGACCTGCGATGTCGCATGCAACGTGTAGTATTGTTTTTTGTGCGTACTGTGGAAAGAGGTGAGTGGACCACCACTTGACCATACTCGAGCACGGCAGTCCATGTCAGCAGGCGAACCCCACCGGCTAAATGCAAGAACGAGCTCAACGATGCGAAATGGCCACGTTGTGGAGACAACATCGGACGGAAACTTTGAAATAAACGCCCTAGCCAAAACTGGCTGTGAAAGGCGATCGTATTGTTCAATATTTTGGCAAAAAATTGAAAACATTACAGTTGTGCTGTTGTATTCGTCGTCATATCCTAGGTAATTATAAGATAACAAAAATCGTGATGAATCCGTAGAATTCTAAAATATAATAGCTATTATACCCAAGAGCATGCATATAACACCAGAATGCTAGTCATGATTTTTTTAAGTGGGTACTTTGGTCACGGTTACTCGGTATTCGCGTTTTGTGGACAATGCGATCACCAGTTAAAACGAGTGGGTAGTTTGTTTGTTTTGTGTATAGAGTGGGTTTTTGAAGAAGCACGAGAATTAGAAGGTGGGTATAAGGGATTTAATCCAAACTTGCAATTGAGTTTCTTGGGTTATCCCTACATGTACCCCAAAATTGTCCTTTACAGAGTGCAAAGAAGTTTTTGGTGAAAGTCGAAAGAGACCGGATGTCCGGCAAACATACTGCTAGTCAACGGTAAATGAACTATCTTTCCGATTCGGCTATGGGCTCCCTCACATTCATGCGGTGATGAAGTCCGACTTTTTTTTGGAGGGAAGCTGGAACTTCAACAAGCATTTGAAGTTAGAGTCGCCGGTGATCATCTATGATTTGTGCATTCTGCGTTGCGAAGACTTGCTACGACTTCTTCGACCTCCGTAGGGCGATGAAGTTGTAGCAAGTGTCGATTCACAAGCCCAACAGTACCGGGCACCTGACATGGTCGAAGCCGTCGCTTGCGTTTTCGCGAAAACCGGACATTTTTGACAACGGGGAAATGCTGCGCCGCCTTACTTGACCCGGAAAGCTCAGGATCTCGGTCAGTTACCTTGCGTTCATCACCAGGTGTCTGACCTTCCAGATTCGTACATAAAATGGTCATACATTGAGTTAATTTTGTAGGATACTTGCGACTCGAGGTATTTTTGTTTTATGCCGTTGAGTTACAATTTAGTGTTTCACGCCTACTTACTTAGAAAATTGTTGGCGGCGTTCACACTAATCCACAGCGCGCGAAACCTGATTTTCGCAATCAAGTTACAAAAATGCGATAAAAATGGGCATGCGGGAGAGGATTTTACGATTGACTGAATAAAGTTCAAGTGCAAGGGTTTGTGACACATTTGACGACTGGGACTACTGTCCTTTTATATATTTTACATCGATAGATTATGACTTCTACGGTCAAGATCCTCCATGTCGAAGGCGGGAACTGTTGTTTAACAATTTTTGTACCCTGTTACCGTCGGATGAAAACATCGATAGACATGTGGCATCGCGTATAGGATATTAGCGAATCTCTCCCACTTGCATAATTCCGATTGCGGTGAACCCGTATAACAAGAACGCGAGTCCGTACTGGTGGTTCAAGAAATTAATGCCGAAGGCAACGTAATCGAGGACAAATCTGACCGCCGTGGCATCCTACGACTAAAACCGTGTCGGCTAAGGCCTCGCGCAAAACCGCCTTTCTGACGATCGCCGAAGGGGGTCATGGACCATCGCCAACACCTGCGGTGCGTACTTGCAAGGCCTATACTTCGTATAGGCCTTGCACTCGTATACTTCGTATCGAAAACTGTGGCCTACGGTTGGTGCATTTGAAGATGGAGGGAAATGTTTCGTGTGCGGGTAGTTGCTCCGCGTCTATGTGATGGAGCCCTATGACGTCGCGCAAAAGCGCCCATACTGATATCGGGTGAGGCTGGGTGTCGTTGAAATCGGTCGTTGGGCTCCCCAACGATCGATTTCAGTGATGACCGCAACTTTTTGTCCGCGTGGTTTTAGCCTTACAGTAGCCGAGGTTGCGTAGGTCGGCACACCACGTCGATCCGTCCGGATAAACTAAAGGCTTCCCTCCTCCAACAATCCTAGCGGGCCCCACACAGAACACGGATGACTGAATGGAATCGGCCCAACAATCCCTGTCTCCACCAATCACATGCGAATATCGATAGTTGGAACCTCGACATGCGTCCGTATTTGGGGAGAGAAGCTCCGGATCTGACCGGCTGCGCAAGTCTTCTGACCGGCGATGATGATGATTGCTAGGCTGCCCGCAACGTGGACTCCACATGTCCTTCAACAAAATGCGCAACGAACTGTCCGATAGCGTCCAACGACCGATTCCAACGACACCCAGCCTCACCCATCATCCGCCTACCGAACGCGGCACCAGTGGACGGTAGGTGCCTACCGGCCGTCGTCGTTTGTCAGCGGCCGTCCGCCAGAGAGTCGTTTCACCGTCCGTTGTGGACGTCACCGACAAGCCTGGCAAATCGCTTTGGCTTTGACGCCACGTCACAGCGGCTGAGGTGGATGGACGCTTGATGTGTGGGCGTGACGCGACGTCCTGCCTGGTCACTCCCCATTGAATGCGTCCGAAGACCAAGGAGGCGTAGTGACGAGGACAGACGAATGCCGTGGTGCTGGAGCTCCCTCTAGCTCGCAGAGTGGTTGAGCTCACGGACCGTCGATTCGTGACAGCCTTGTCCGTTCACGCCACCACGGGTGGGCAGTCAGTCGCCGTGCTCGACTGGGCGAGGGACGGCGCCGATCTGCGGCGTGGGGGGTCGTGAGCATTCACGCGAGTGAAGAATCTTGTGTCGTCGAGAGGGCCAACATGTTGTTCACCAAGCTGGAAGACTCTCCCATGTTCCGCAAGCAGGTGAGGGAGTGGGCGAGGAAGGGGGAGAGTGGGAGGGGCAGAGTGAGGGGG
>SZWC01008472.1:98437-110330 GCA_023375785.1 Penium margaritaceum | reverse complement strand
GGCCGCCGGCCGTCCAGCCGGCCGGCAGCGAGCTGGCCGGCAGCCAGCGAAGTGCTGGCCGCCGGCCAGCCCTCGCTGACGCGAGGGGTGGTGCGCAACCACCCCTCGCTTCAGCGAGGTGGGAGGGCCGAACCGGCCCTCCCGCTACATTCCTCCCCACTTATTATGAACCGTCCCTGTTCATGAACAACAAGTAGGATTATGAGTCAATGAGTCATCAACATAGTCAAAGAAAATAAATCATTTCAATCACCAGCTAAACATGAACACGTGCATGGTACTTAGACCTAAGCTGCAGCTTGTAGGTCAGCACGGCTAACGGCCTCCCCCCTTTAGGCTGGAGCGTCCGCGCGACAACCATGTTGGGCGTCCCCAACCTCCTATGGTCGTTGTCCATGAATGCTGCCCTGTTGGAATGTTGTTCACTTTTCCGCGTTCAGGTGGTACCTTCTGCCACACGTCGATCCGTGCGAGCTGCAAGCTTGCTCCAGTACTCGTTGACCAACCGTGTGGGCAACCGAGATTCGGGCTCCCATGAATTATGTTCAAGTCCACAACCGGCCCAATGAACGAGGTACTCCCTAACAACGCACGACCGAAGAGTACGCTCTCGGTGCTGGAGTAGGCAAAGGACCTCGTATTGGCCGTCGGCAGCCAGGACTGCTGGCGATGGCTGAACGGTTCCTTCTGCCGTGTATGGAGCCAGCAGGCTCACATGAAACACGTCATGTATCTTCATACTCGGCGGAAGTAGCAATCGGTATGCCACTGGCCCGATGCGTGCCACAATGGGAAACGGCCCAATCCACTTTGGTAGAAGTTTTCTTGCCCCTGGCAACTTCAGCCGAAGGTTTTTAGTGCTAAGCAGCACTTTGTCACCGATGTCAAACGAGACCTCTCGGCGACCTTTGTCGGCATATGCCTTTTGTTGCTGCCGAGCTGCTTGAAGGTGACCCTTCGCCTCCTATAACAAGGAGTCGATGCGCTCGGCAAAGGCTTGAGCGGAAGGAACCTGCCCTCCTGTACTCCCACTCTTCACCAATGAAGAGGGTACCACTGGATGCCAACCACTGTTCAACACGAACGGTGTGAACTGTATGGACTCGTTCATCAAGTTGTTCACCGCAAACTCTGCCGGTGCTAGGAATTCGTCCCAATCATGCATGGCAGGATCCACGTACATGCGGAGCATCTGCTCCAGAGTGCGATTCATGCGCTCTGTTTGTCCGTCAGTTTGAGGGTGAAATGCTGTCGACATTTGCGACTCACTGCCAAAGTACTCGTGCATCTTTTGCCAGAACTTACTAGCAAATTTTCGATCTCGATCGGAGAACATGCGCAACGGCAAGCCGTGGTCCTTTACGACACCATCACAGAAGAGACGAGCGGTCTCCTCTACGTTCACGTCAGTGGTTGTAGGAATGAAGTGTGTCGTCTTCGTCAAAAGATCCACAGCCACTAGTATTTCATCATGGCCACGGGCCGTGTCCGGGAGACCAGTAATGAAGTCCATGCTGACGCACTCCCATGGAGTCCGAGGAATGGGAAGCTGCTGGAGGAGTCCCGCATGCTTCTTGTTACTAGCCTTATTCCGAAGACATGGGTCGCATGTCATGCAATGCTTACGGACATCGACACTCCACCCTGGCCGCCAATAGTGGTCCGAGAGTGCCTGTCCGGTCTTTCGAGGTCCCATGTGACCTGCGACCGGCGGGTCCTGGAACTGGGAGATAACCTTTGCTCAAAGGTCTCCCGAGTTTGGCACAACAACTTGTTCTTCGTGCCAGAAGATTCCTGCGGCTTCCACCAAGTCGTACTTGTCCAGATTTTGAGAGTCTTGAAACCAAGAATCCACACAGTATCCCATCCGGATCCTGTTTACAAAACCGTTGTAATGGATTATTTCTCGTGGTGGTTGACGCAGAGGTGCAAGGGGATCTGGTGGTTGTACGGTTGCTGTTGTAATGGCCATGAAACACCCACTGACCTCGGTGGTTGCTTTAATTTCCACAGGCTGTCGACTTAGTGGATCGGCAACATTGATGCGTCCTGGCCGATATTCCCATGTGAACGAGAATCGACTCAGGTATTCGCTCCAACGCGCCTGTCGTCTCGACAGGTTCGGTTGCATTTGGAAAAACACCAAAGGATTGTGGTCAGTTACGACCGTCACACCCCCTTTAGCACCCTCAAGGTAGCAACGCCACATCTTGAAAGCGTGTACTACCGCAAGGAGCTCTTGATCCCCAATCGTGTACCGCGTTTCCGCGGCTATGAGCTTCCGGCTCTCATACGCAACTGGGTGACCGTTCTGCATGAGGACGGCTCCAAGTCCAACTACCGACGCATCACATCGAACCTCCTACGGTTTCGATGGATCCGGAAGAGCTAGGATGGGCGCCGTGGAGAGAAGCTCTTTGACTTTGGGAAAAGCGTTCTCGCAATCAGATGTCCATTCCCAACGCACGTCTTTTCACGTGAGCCTGGTTAGCGGTGCTACCAAGGTCGAATACCCTTGCATAAACCGTCGAAAGTAGTTTGCAAGGCCGATGAAAGACCGAATCTGCCCAACATTTTCGGGACGTGGCCAGTCCGCAACGGCTTGGACTTTTCGTGGGTTGACGCGGATGCCGTCCTTGCTGACGATGTGTCCAAGGTATTCGAGCTCATCTTGTGCAAACTTGCACTTGCTCACTTTTGCATAGAACTTCTGTTCCTAAAGGATTGCGAGAACTTCGCGCAGATGTTCTATGTGCTCTTCCATTGATTTGGAGAAAACCAGGATGTCATCCAGGTAGACCAAGACAAACTGTTTGAGTTGCTTGGCGAACGTTTGGTTCATTTCTCCTTGGAAGGTTGCCGGGGCATTTGTAGGCCCGAAGCATAACACTCCAAACTGATAGTGTCCCATGTGCGTTCGAAACGCGGTTTTGGGCACATCATCTTCCGTGATGCGGATTTGATGGTACCCTTAAGACAAATCCAAGGACAAAAATGCTTTTGCGCCTTGGAGTTGGTCGAAAAGGTCCTCAATCCGCGGTAAGGGGAATCGATTCTTCACCGTCAGCTTGTTCAACGCCCGGTAATCTACGCACATGCGTAAACCACCATCATTTCTGTTCACGAAAAGGATCGGCGCACCGTACGGCGAGCTACTTGGCTCGATCCATCCTTTTGCAAGGTACTCTTTGATTTGGCGTTCGGTCTCTCGCCTTTCTGCTGGACTAAGGCGATACATGGGTCTGAACGGAGGAGTCACCTCCGGTTGCAGCAGAATCGTGTGGCCCATGTGTCTTTCTGGTGGAAGCCAAGCCGGTGGGTCTTGGAATACATCCAAGAACTCCGCCAATAGAGATCTGATCTGTTGTGGCGTGTCTTCCGTCATGTCGTCCTCCACTTTCTGTAGCTGAACCAAGAAGTATCGACAACCTCGTTGAATACGTCTCTTGACCTGCATTGCAGATAATCTGGCATGGGCTTTGAGTCGGGTCGGTGATGATTCCGTACTCGGAATCAACGTAAAGCGGCGTTGTCCTTTTCAGAGGATCAAACGCTTTGATTCAAAGCACATTAGAGCCTTGTTGTCACGGAGCCAGGGATCGCCTAGCACCACGTCAAACGGGTCAAGAAGGTTGAGTACCTTCAACGTGACACTCTGTGTGTACCCTTGAATACAAATTTTCACTTTACAAGTACCGATCACGGGTACCGTACGGTTGTCACCGACAACAACTGCGCCATTCGAGGGCTCGTACTTCAGGCCAACCTGTCGGGTAAAGCCAAGGCTAACAAAAGAGTCGTCCCCTCCAGTGTCAACAAGTACGTTCATGGGAGCACCAGCTAGGTATCCTTTGAACTGCATCGTTATGTTGCCTCCACTCTTCCGAGTGAACAGAATCGACGACGGTAAGCCGAGTTTGTGATAAACATGGAATCTGTACGACGGGCATCGCAACTCCCATGATTCACCCACTCGAGTCCACATCTTGTGGGCACGTGTGAATTCGGCTAGCACCTTCCAGCCTTTAAATTTGCCTGGGTCGAAATCGGCGGCTAAAGGTACCACGAACGTGATTGAACTCATTACTTTGAGGGCGTTTGCTTCAATCACTGTGTTACACAACTCTTGCACAGTGATTGGTGTCGCCACCACTAAGCAGGTTCGGTCATGCATCTCGTCTGGTGATGCAAGATTTAGTGGGCAATGTCGATCAGCAAGTGTAGAATGAGGTTCAATGAGAGGGGAGAAAACAACAGAGAAATTTGAACTCGTCAAAAACTCAAATTGTTTAACATCCTCGTCTGAAAACATGAACTCATACTCATGATCTAGTTTTACCCCTGAGTGGTCCCCACTGACGTCACTCAGGGGTGGGGAAAACCCACCCCACAACCCTGTCCGTTACCACGGCCAGGCCCATTGCCGCGACCGCGACCCTGTCCACGGCCTTGTCCGCGGCCTCGTATTGCACCATCCCCACGAGGTGCCGCTGCTGCAGCTAGCGCTGCGGCCTCTTGTCCACCACCAGCAGCCTCAGGGCACTGAGCCCTAAAGTGGCCCGGCTGCATGCAGTTGTGGCAGAGCCCTTTGCGGAAGGCTGCGTTGCGACGCTCACGCGTCGCCTACAGCTCGTCATTCTCGCGGCTGCGCTTGTTGTTGGTACCCTTGTATCCACCAGCCTTCTTGGCTGGAGGATTTGTAGGCTGCTTGCCCTTGGCCCCGCCTCGCTGTCCAGCTGACCCACTAGCCCCCGCAGCGTCCACGCGCATGTCGCAACCCTGCTGTGCACGCTCGTTCGGCCGTGCATCAGAGTAGTGCTTCGGGTTCGCCGAGTACACTTCGCTCATGTAGTCGCGCAACGCCCTCTAGCTTGTCCAAGCTTGGCCAGTGGCTGTCATGGTGGTCTTGTCCTTCAGCTTCTTGCTGGCGAGACCATCACGCAAGTACTCCAGCAGCATGCACTCTGGGTACTTGAACGTCTGAGTGCCATCGCCCTCGGTGAAGCTTTCGGCTTCCTCCACGAGTGCGGTGAACTCGCTCAAGTAGGATTCGATCGATCTGCCCAGCTGCCTGAAGTCCTTGATCTTGTGGAAGGCGCGTTGCGCCTCCTCATGTTGGATACACTTCTTGCGCATGATCGCGCAGAAGGCCTCCCACGGCATGGGCTGCCACTCGAGGTGCGGCTGCTGCGCAGTCCACTCCTTGACCACGTACTTGAAGAGTTTGTCTTCAAGCCGCGTCGTGGCAAGGTTGCCCCACTGGTTGAGTGGAACCTTGTGGACACGTAGAACGTGCTCCATGCGCTTCAGCCAGTCGGTCAACTTCACGCCCTTCCAGAAGATCTCCACACTGTGGAGGAAGGACGTGTTCATGACCGACCCCGAAGTCGTCGAGGTAGGAAAGTCGTCGCTGCCACCGGCAGTGGCATCCGCAGTTGTAGCACGCAGCACTTACTACTGCATCCACACCTGGGTCACGCTCTGCAACGCCTTGTCGAGGTCGTTGCATCGGCGGCTTACCTCATGGGCGGCCAGGCGCTGCAGCTGACGATCACGGTTAAGGTCCGTGATGCTCTACCCGACGTGGGCCAGCAGGTTGGCGAACGTGAACTTGAGCTCTGATGTCGTCAGAGCATCGACGATAGCCTCCAGGGCCTCACGTTGTCCGTGCACCCTTACCCACTACAAGAGGGTACGGTTCGCGTACACGCCTCCCAGAAGTCCCACCTTTCGGAGGAGACTGTCGTCGGTGACGACGCTCGAGTGGGCGCTGCCTTGCCCCATTGCGGCTGCATCGTAGGAAGGAGGGTCCGCCCCCATTCCTCCGAGTGGTGCCGTATCTCCACCACCGGTGGTGATCTTGAGTCGGCCCGTGGCCTCTGCAGCAAACTCCGCAAGCCTACGACGGTCATCGCGAATTGCCTTTGCGGCGACATCGTCCGGCTCGTTCTCCCGGGAACTTCCCGTGTGACTGCTTTCAACGCCCTTGCTGCTCTCGGCAGTCTCGTTGCCATCGGCAGCTTCAGGCGATGCAGCGGGCGTCTTGCCCTTCTCGAGCAATCGGCTCAAGTTCATCACACGACGATGGCGATGGTCGCGATCCTCGTCGCCTTCGCCATCGTCGACGTCGTGCTCTTTGTCGGGGTATCCCCCCAGGAGATCCTCCTCCATGGCATCGTCCGTCGCGTGGGGGTCGCCCACGTGCGCGTCGACGTGCTCGTCAAGCACCCTTTTTGCCTCCGCACGTTGCTCGGTATCGCCGAGGTTGACGTCGGTTGCCTTCAGCGGTAGGGTTGCCCTTGGCGGTACGGTTGCTTTTGGGTTGGCAACCGTGCTCGCTGCGGCGGCTCCCAAAACTTGGAGTCCGCTGAGAGCTCGTGGTGAGGCCGTCACCACCTTGCCCTTGTTGGTCCTAGACGGTCCGGCACTTGCCATCTCGTCGCTCGTGCAACTAGCACGTGAGGACCGTTGTGAGGATCACCCCACTACTTTAAGGAGGAATCGCCTCCTAATGTCATGCACTCACGATCGGTGAGGCAATTTCAATTCATGTATCTATTTTCCTAGGCCGCCACGTCGGCACAAGGTCGTGGGTTTAGAAACTAGTCCTCCTAGGCCGTGACTCACGGCACTTGGTAGCAACTAGGATCTAGGAAAACAGAAAATCAAAATACAAAGGAGTAACAAGAATTGTGAGTACCGCCCACAAAACTAAGACAAAGAGCAAGAAGAGAAGCGAGTACAAGGTCTAAAACAAAACACTACTTTTCTTCTTGTCTTCTTGTCTTCTTGTCTTCTTGTCTTCTTGTCTTCCTTCGCCTCCTGTTGAGTCTTCTTTGCGCGTCTTGCGCCCCTTGGCGGCGTCCTCCTTGAGCCGGCGTCGTTGGAGGAGCCGCCAAAAATCCCCAAGGTGGCACCTGAGAAAGTGCGTAGAAGCTTCCTAGCAACACGGCCGCTGACCGGGCGTCAGTGCCTAGTCAGACGGTGACGACAAGCACGGGTCGTACACACAACGGCAAGGGTTTGGCTAGGAGACACAAGTCCAAGTGTCAGAATGCTTCAATATAGCATATGCAGAGAGAAATGACAACTGACAGGTCCAGGGCATTAATACCTGCCGCGGCGCACGGCGGGTGTCGCACGCGGCAGTCCAAGAGCTGTCCTAAAACCGGCCCAAAACCACTGTTTTGGCCATAACTCTGCGCACACATGTCACAATCGTACGCCGTCTAAACCTAGACGTGCAGAATCAAAAGACGCACGCAACGACTGGTCACATGCATGCATCCATCGACTGACAGCGAGTGTACAATGCAAAAACATGCAAATGGGCCTCATGCCCAGTCCGCCGAAAGGCGCCTGCAAGACGTAAAAGACACAGCAAGAAGTCCCGGTGACATCTGGAGCTCTGGGACAGTGGTCGGTCAGCTCCGGACGGGTAGTCCGTCGCCTGTCGTCACGCCGGTGTCATCAGGGCCACCTGCCTCAGGGATCTGCACGAGTATGGACATGGCCGAGTGGTCACAGTAAACTGTACAGGAACGGCACAAATCACAACACTCCCCCATGACCCGATGGTACGCATGTCCATACACGTGCAGCACTGGTACAACCACATAGTGAGTGACACAGACAGATGAGACGGCAACGTGCATCCCACACTCAACCACTGTCACGCACGGGGCAAAGCCCAACAGAACAAATGGCCACCAGGAACTTTCCGCGGGCAAGTGCCTTCGTCAAGAAATCAGCTCGCTGCAAGTCAGTGCCAACCCACATGATGGAGATCACGCGTCGCTCCACCAGATCACGAACGAAGTGATGCTCAATCGCAATGTGCTTTGTGCGAGCATGAAAAACACCAGAGTTCTCCGCGATGGCGAGAGCACTCTGGTTGTCGCAACGCAGCACAATGGCGGGTACTGACTGCCCAAGCTCAAGAAACAAGCGTTGCAGCCAAACTGCCTCAGCAGCCCCTGCCCCCAAAGCCACATACTCTGCCTCCGACGAGCTACGTGCGATGCAGCCCTGCTTCCCGCTTCGCCAAGACAAAGCGGTACCACCGAGCAAAAACACGTACCCAGTGCGACTGCGCCCGTCAGGACTCTAAGCCCAGTCGCTGTCAGTGTAGCCATCAAGGACCACCGAACACTGCCGACGAAAGCAGAGTCCGAGGTATAGCGTGGAGACCATGTACCGTACCACTCGCACAGCCGCGTGAAGAGCTCTCGTACGTGGAGCCTGCGAGAACTGAGCGAGGAGGTTGACGGCGAACGCGATGTCGGGACGCGTGGTAGTGGCCAGGTACATCAGAGATCTGATAAGACGGAGGTACAAGGTCACGTCCACTGTCTCCCCCAGCTGTGTAGGGTCGTCCACCTTCAGAGCATCCTGCCCATCAGGTATGAGTGGTGTGGAAGCAGTGGGCACTGCACCAAGGAGATCGCTAAAGCGCTCCCCCACGACTCGTGCGTATCGCGCCTGATGCAGCAACGGTGTCCGACGTCTACGATCATGCGGAATCTCCATACCAAGAAACACCGATGCAGGACCGAGGTCCTTCATCCTGTAGGCGGTCTGCACGACAGCCTTGGCCTCCTTCACGGCCTCCAGCGACGGAGACGCGATCAGAAGGTTATCAACATAGACCAGGATGGCGGTAAACTGCTCGGGTGTCGGTAGGATGAAGAGTGAGGGGTCTGCCTCGCTCTGTACGTATCCTGCGCGAGTCAAGGTGCTAGTGATCTCCCGGTTCCAACACCGTGGAGACTGCTTGAGGCCGTACAAGGACTTGCGCAAGCGCCAGACCTTGTCACCGTCCTCAAAGTCAGGTGGCTGAGCCACGTAGATCTCCTCATCCAAAGAGCCATGGAGGAACGCGTTGTTCACATCCATCTGGTATAGATCCCAGTCATGCTGAGCTACTACACCGAACAGAGCTCGAGCTGAGGTCATGCGGCCGACAGGGGCAAAGGTGTCAATGTAATCAACTCCCTCTATCTGAGAGAACCCCTTGACGACCAAACGAGCCTTGTAGCGTTCCAATGAGCCATCCGGCTTCACTTTCTTGCGAAAGACCCATTTGACCTGAATCGCCTTCCTCCCAGGGGGAAGGTCGACCAGCTCGTAGACTCCGTGCTCTCGGATAGCGCGAAGCTAATCCTCGCAAGCAGCTCGCCACGCATCAGCATCCTGCGATGAGAAAGCCTCCCTCAATGTGCCCGGGTCCGGCGCCATAGAGGGGGAACTCTGCGTGGCAAGTGCACACGCCTCAGTGTCTAGCCTGACGGCCACGAGATCAGCTGCTGCGTCACAAGCGACATGGAACTCGCGGGTGACCAGGTCGTGCCCTATGGGGCACGCTGGATGTACCTCTGAACGCACAGTGCGGACACTCAGGCCTAAGGCCTTTGTGCCGGGATCACCGCTCGCAATGCTGCGAGAGGGACGTCTGGGTCCGGAACCCGACGCTCGTTGAGCTCGAGAATCCAATGGTCAAAGGCGACCACCGGGCTCACGAGAGTAACCGGAGGTCGAGGGGCGCACCTCAGGCGTAGGAACAGGTACGACAACAGGGACAGGTGCAACCACAGCTGGTGAGGGCTGCGACGAGGCAGTCGGAGATGCCGTGCACGGAGATGCGTGTGTGGGGGACACTGAGCTCGGGATGACAGCGGGCAAGGCTGGCCCGGACACTGAGACCGGAGTGTCAGCCGACGTTGAGACAGGAGTGGGCTGGGCTGGGTCAGACGCCGGAACAGGGGTGCCAGTGGACACAGTGGGTGATGCAGGAGGGGGCGTGGGAGCAGCAGTATCTGTGGGGTGCGAAGCAGGCTGGACAGGCGGGATCTCTGGACCAACGGCAATGATAGCCGGATCATCAAGTGCTGGAGATCGAGAGGGGACTCGAGCGGACACATCTGCATGGCGAGGAATGGTCGCTGGCGAAGAGGTCTCCCCCATCCACCGAGGACCCTCACAGGAAGGAACATGAGCTGCAGAGAGCGCTGTGATCGAAGTCAGATCACGGTATGTGAGTGACTCAAAAAACAGCGCGTCACGAGACTCAATAACACGACGGCGAGTGGGGTCCCAAAAACGCCAGGCCTTCGACCGCGGGAGATACCGATGAAGGCACACAAGCGACCCCGAGGGGAGACCTTGGACCCCTGCTGGTCCTCGGTGTACCATACGGAGGCCACGGATCCCCAGACGCGTGCGAGACGAAGGTCGGCACGGTGACCAAACCAGAGCTCGTACGGTGTAACATGATCCGGAAGCGGACCATGCGGGAGGCGGTTCCAGACCCAGGTCATGTAGGCGAAGCCCTCGAAAGCGAAGGACTCTGGGAGACCGCACTCAGACCGCATGGCGCGGACCGCATCCTCCATGGTGCAGTTCCAGCGCTCAGATACACCGTTCTGCTGTGGGGTAGCAGGAGCGGAGACCTGGTGAAAAATTCCGTGCTCAGCAAAGAATGAGTCCATCTCGTCGAGGAACTCGCCGCCGCGATCCGAGCAAAAGGTATGTAGCGTGTGGCGAGACTGACGCTCAGCCATCACGAGCCAGAGCCGAACCGCAAGGGCGACGTCGCTCTTCTGACGCAGACTATAGACCCACCGCATCCGGGTGAAGTCATCAGTCAGCGTCAGAACATACCGGCCCCTCTCGGACAGTGACTCGACTGGAAGAGGACCCAACAAATCCGAGTGGACCAACTCGAGGGACCTCAGCGCTCGGGAACGCGAATCAGGGTAAGTGCACCGGTGCATCTTACCCTGAGCGCAAAAAACACAGTCGGTCTTTGGTGGCTTCTCGAAAGAAGCCACGTCAAGACCAAGAGCAGGCTGTGTCCGGATGAGCTTCGACGCAGTGTCGGAGCCCACGTGGCACAGACGTCGGTGAAGCAACCGCTGGTGTTCCGGGGATAGAACACCAGTGATAAAAATGTGACCAGAGGAGGAGGGAGAGCAAGGGGAGGAGGGCCGAGCAATGCGGTACAGGTCATCTACGACTGAAGCACGCAGGACAATGCTACGGGTGTCAAGAGCAGTCACAATCGCTGAATCAGCGGTATGCTCAACGGAGAGACCCATCAGAGTGCAGGCACGCACAGACAGCAGACTGCGCTCACGATCAGGCACAAACAGCACGTCAGAGAGATAAAGGGGGCCAGATGGACCATCAAAGCATACAACCCCAACACCGTGAACCGGTAAGGACTGACCAGAACCTGTACGAACGGAACGGACAGTCGTGACAGGACCAAGTACCACAAAGTCACTACGACGACACGTCATGTGGTGGGTGGCACCGGAATCGATGATCCAAGTGCCACCGGAGTCACGACTGGTGGACGTCACTGTACAACGAGCGATAGAACACTCGGCATCAGAGGGACGCTGAGCCGTCAGTGAGAAGGAACGACGTACATCACNAAGGTGAGACTCATGAATCCAGTCAGTGCAGTCAGGCCCATCATCATCACATGCGGACTGTGCTCCCCCACACGTGTCATCACGAGTCACGAGGACGGACGAACAAGCAGTCTGTGACCCACTCGACGATGACGACACACTCGCACCTCCTTGAAAGCGAAGCGCCAAAAGATGACGAAGCTCGGCGATGGTGCGGTCACGTGGGTCTGGATCACTGCTGCTCGCCGGTGAGGATGCAGGAACAGCTACAGTCGTAGTCGCCGCGCGTCCAGAGGAGTGTGCGGTCGACGTCCCGGACGCGGTGCGCGCAGCATGGGCAGCCTGAAGTCCGCGAGTGATGCGCTCCTAGTCGAGCGGCTGCTGGCACTCGGTGTAGCGATGGGCACCTCCACAGTTGTAGCAGTGCACGGAACGGCCACTGCTACCACTGGATGACGACTGCTGCTGACCCGATC
>SZWC01008472.1:40654-53788 GCA_023375785.1 Penium margaritaceum | reverse complement strand
GCTCGGGTGTCGGTAGGATGAAGAGCGAGGGGTCTGCCTCGCTCTGTACGTATCCTGCGCGAGTCAAGGTGCCAGTGATCTCCCGATTCCAACACCGTGGAGACTGCTTGAGGCCGTACAAGGACTTGCGCAAGCGCCAGACCTTGTCATTCTCCTCAAAGCCTGGTGGCTGAGCCACGTAGATCTCCTCATCCAGAGAGCCATGGAGGAACGCGTTGTTCACATCCATCTGGTGTAGTTCCCAGTCATGCTGAGCCACTACACTGAACATAGCTCGAGCTGAGGTCATGCGGCCGGCAGGGGCAAAGGTGTCAGTGTAATCAACTCCCTCAATCTAAGAGAACCCCTTGACGACCAAGCGGGCCTTGTAGCGTTCCTGTGAGCTATCCGGCTTCACTTTCTTGCGAAAGACCCACTTGACCTGAATCGCCTTCCTCCCAGGGGGAAGGTCGACCGGCTCGTAGACTCTGTGCTCTCGGATAGCGCGAAGCTCATCCTCGCAAGCAGCTCGCCAGGCATCAGCATCCTGCGATGAGAAATCCTCCCTCAACGTGCCCGGGTCAGGCGCCATAGAAAGGGAACTCTGCGTGGCAAGTGCACACGCCTCAGTGTCAAGCCTGACTGCCACGAGATCAGCTGCCGCGTCACAGGCGATATGGAACTCGCGGGTGACCAGGTCGTGCCCTATGGGGCACGCTGGGTGTACCTCTGAAAGCTCAGTGCGGACACTCAGGCCTAAGGCCTTTGTGCCTGGATCACCGCTCGCAATGCTGCGAGAGGAATGTCTGGGTTTGGGACCCGACGCTCGCTGATCTCCAAAATCCAATGGTCGAAGGCCACCACCGGGCTCATGGGAGTAACCAGAGGTCGAGGGGCGCACCTCAGGCTCAGGAACAGGTATGACCACAGGGACAGGTACGACCACAGCTGGTGAGGGCTGAGACGAGGCAGCCGGAGATGCTGTGCGAGAAGATGCATGTGTGGGGGACACAGAGCTGGGGGTGACAGCGGGCAAGGCTGGCCCGGACACTGAGACAGGAGTGTCAACCGACGTAGGGACAAGAGTGGGCTGGACTGGGTCAGACGCCGGAGCAGGGGTGCCAATAGACACAGGTGGTGATGCAGGAGGAGGCGTGAGAGCAGCGGTACCCGTGGGGTGTGAAACAGGTTGAACAGGTGGGATCTCTGGACCAACGGCAATGATAGCCGGATCATCAAGTGCTGGAGACCAAGAGGGGACTCAAGCGGACACATCAGCCTGACGAGGAATGGTCGCTGGCGGAGAAGTCTCCCCCATCCGCCGAGGACCCTCATTGGGAGGGACATGAGCTGCAGAGAGGGCTGTGATCGAAGTCAGATCACGGTATGTGAGTGACTCAAAAAACAGCACGTCACGAGACTCAATGACACGACGGCGAGTGGGGTCCCAAAAGCGCCAGGCCTTCGACCGCGGGGAGATGCCGATGAAGGCACACAAGTGACCTCGAGGGGAGACCTTGGACCCCTGCTGGTCCTCGGTGTACCACACGGAGGCCAAGGAACCCCAGACGCGAGCGAGACGAAGATCAGCACGGTGGCCAAACCAGAGCTCGTACGGTATAACATGATCCAGAAGCGGACCATGCGGGAGGCGGTTCCAGACCCAAGTCATGTAGGCAAGACCCTCGAAGGCAAAAGACTCCGGGAGACCGCACTCAGACCGCATGGCGCGGACCGCATCCTCCATGGTGCAGTTCCAGCGCTCAGATACAGTAATCTGCTGTGGGGTAGCAGGAGCGGAGACCTGGTGAAAAATGCCGTGCTCAGCAAAGAAGGAGTCAATCTCACCGAGGAACTCGCCGCCGCGATCCGAGCAAAAGGTATGTAGTGTGTGGCAAGACTGACGCTCAGCCATCACAAGCCAGAGCCGAACCGCAAGGGCGGCGTCGCTCTTCTGACGCAGACTGTAGACCCATCGCATCCGGGTGAAGTCATCAGTGAGCGTCAGAACATACCGGCCCCTCTCGGACAGGGACTCGACCGGGAGAGGACCGAACAGGTCCGAGTGGACCAACTCGAGAGGCCTCAGCGCTCGGGAACGCGAATCAGGATAAGTGCACCGGTGCATCTTTCCCTGAGCGCAAAAAAGACAGTCGTTCTTGGGTGGCTTCTTGAAAGAAGCCACGTCAAGGCCAAGAGCGGGCTATGTCCGAATGAGCTTCGACACAGTGTCGGAGCCCACGTGACACAGACGTCAGTGAAGCAATCGCTGGTGTTCCGGGGATAGAACACCAGTGACAAAAACGCGACTAGAGGAGGAGGGAGAGCAAGGGGAGGAGGGCCGAGCAATGCGGTACAAATCATCTACAACTGAAGTACGCAGGACAATGCTACGGGTGTCAAGAGCAGTCACACTCGCTGAATCAGTGGTGTGCTCAACGGAGAGACCCATCAGAGTGCAGGCACGCACCGACAGCAGACTGAGCTCAAGGTCAGGCACAAACAGCACGTCAGAGAGATACAGGGGGCCAGACAGACCATCAAAGCATACAACCCTAACACCGTGGACCGGTAAGGACTGACCAGAGCCTGTACAAACAGAACGGACAGTCGTGACAGGACCAAGTACCACAAGGTCACTACGACGACACGTCATGTGGTGGGTGGCACCGGAATCGATGATCCAAGTGCCACCGAAGTCACGACTGGTGGACGTCACTGTACAACAAGCAATGGAACACTCGGCATCAGAGGCACGCTGAGCCGTCAGTGGGAAGGAACGATGTACATCACGAAGGTGAGACTCATGAATCCAGTCAGTGCAGTCAGGCCCAACATCATCACATGCGGACTGAGCTCCCCCACACGTGTCATCACGAGTCACGAGGACGGACGAACAAGCAGTCTATGACCCACTCGACGATGACAACACACTCGCACCTCCCTGAAAGCGAAGCGCGAGAAGATGACAAAGCTTGGCAATGGTGCGGTCACGTGGGTTTGGATCACTGCTGCTCGCTGGTGAGGACGCAGGAACAACTGCAGTCGTGGTCGCCGCGCGTCCAGAGGAGTGTGCGGGCGACGTGCCGGACGCGGTGCGAGCAGCATGGGCAGCCTGAAGTCCACGAGTGATGCACTCCCTGTCAAGCGGCTGCTGGCACTCGGTGTAGCGATGGGCACCTCCATAGTTGTAGTAGTGCACGGAACGGCTACTGCTACCACTGGATGATGGCTACTACTGACCCGATCCGCGCTTCCTATTCTTCTTCTTCCCCTGGGCCGCTGCTGCAACACCCTGCTTCTGCGTGGGTGTAGACGGGGTTGAAGAGGAGGAGGAAGATGAGGTCCTGATGGAGGTGGATGAGGGTGACTGTAGGAGGGAGGATGGTGGTGATGCGCGGACTGCTGCAGCGAGGGAAGTCTCCTGATGTGCTACTGCTGCCTCGCGGGCCGATGTCACCTGGAGGAAAAGCTGATGCGCCCAAGGGAGCAGGTGCAGAGTGGCTGAGAAAGGCTCAAGAGCAGCGTCGTTGTATCGTGTGAAGATGTCGGTGTACTCCAGGCGAACCCGGAGCATGATCGTCCGAAGTGCCCACAGTTGTGTGTCCCCTGAGGTCCCTAGACATGTGTAAATACGAATGGCGCATCGCGAGTAATCCGCCGCAGGCTCCGCTGGTCCCTGATGAAGCGAGTGGAAAGCACAAATGTGTGACGCATACGTGGCGTTCGTCGCTGCGGCCAGTAGGGACAACGCCAGATCCCAGCCTCCACGAGGATCAGCTCCGGTGCCTGTGCCAACCTCGCCAAGGAAGGGGCGGAAGTCGACGAGAGTCTCGCGTGGCATGGCATAGAGAAGTCCTCGCATGGCCCGGGCTGCTGTTAGCACCTGTGCTGGATCTGTAGACTGGTATGGGCTGTGGTAGTAAGGCCACACTCCCTCGGAAGTAGCCCAAACCTGAAACAGGATCTCCCAGCAGTCAAATCCATCCTCGCTGATGTAACGTGGAGGTGGTGCCTCAAAGTCCTTTGGCTGCCGCTCCGTGGGGAGAGCAACCGCAGGCTGAGGAGGGCGAAAGACGGGGAAAACTCTTGGGAGGGGGTGATCACCGGGGAAGTCAGGTGACGATCATATCGGGGACACGGGTGGAGGTCGAATACCCGTCTGCAGCTGACGGAGGCGCTCCTGTAGAAGACGAATCTCCCGCTCCTGGGAGTCATCCTCGAAGCGTGGCATGAATGGCTCGTCATCAAGGAGGTCCGCAGGTGGTGGAGAGACCACTCTAGGAGGTGAAGCAGGCGGAGCACCTGTCACGGGCACCTGGGCCGAGCGCTGGGTGGAGGCCGCAACGCCGACAGCTCCCTCAGAAATCCGCGAAGGAGCCGTGGACTGAGCTCGCAGAAGCTCAGTCAGCGTGCGGATCGCGTCAGTGTGCTCTCGCTGCAGACGGCACATCTCCTCCTGCTGGCTGCGCAGGTCCGCAATGGCCTGCGAGCGAGGGCTCAATACCCCTGAAGAAGAGGAGGAGGGATCACCTAGTCCCTTGTCCTTGTCGGCGGGCGAACTCAAGTCGCCGCTCACTATGGGACGACAGGTCAAGTTTGTCAGATTTCAAAACTGTCTGCGTTTCTCGAGGACTTGAAACGCTGGCAACGTTTGACTTTCCGGGTGAAAATTTGGCCAAGTGTAATGCTGACGTCAGCAAGTGGTTGCTGATGTTAGCACGACATGATGACGTCAGCAATCAACAATGCTGACGTCAGCTCGTCCCCTCTTCTTTTTTTCTTGTCACGTTTCTGCGTGCGTGTGGAGCCGCTTCGCGGTGGCGCGCGGCAGCTCCGCGGAAGCTGCGTAGCAGCCTCTGCCCAGCTACTGCTGCAGCTGTGCTGTCAGCTACAGCAGTAGCTGTGTAGCTGCGTGTGCAGCGGTGGCAGCAGCGGCTGTGCTGCTACTGCTGCTGCTACGCGTTGTGGCTGCTGCTGCGCGCTGTAGCTGCTGCTGGCTGCCGCCGCCGCGCGCTGCTGCTGTTGCCACTGTTGCGCTCCTGCTGCCGCCGCGACTGCCGTTGCTACTGCTGTGCCGCCGCCGCGCGCTGCTGCTGTTGCCATTGTTGCGCTGCTGCTGCCGATCCTGCCGCTGCGCTGCTGCTGCACTCCTGCTGCTGCCGCTGCTGCCACGCTGCTGCTGCGGCCGCTTCTGCTACGCTGATGCTGCCGCCGCCTCTGCTGCTACGGTTGTGGGAGGGCGGCTGCACGCACTGCAGCCGCCACACACCTCTGCGTGGCGGTGCACGTCGTTGCTGCTGCCTTTGCAGTTGCGATCTCACGTGGTGGGTGGAGTGCGTTGACGGCGGCCGGCCGTCTCCAACAGACCCCAGAAACTCTGTTGCAGCGGTGACTCTCACTGCTGCTGCTCTGCTGTGTCTCTGTTGCGCAGCTCAGCGAGAACTGTCTCACTACTGTGATACCTTAAGAAAGTGCGTAGAAGCTTCCTAGCAACACGGCCGCTGACCAGGCGTCAGTGCCTGATCAGACGGTGACGACGGTCACAGGTCGTACACACAACGGCAAGGGTTTGGCTAGGAGACACAAGACACAGTGTCAGAATGCTTCAATATAGCATATGTAGAGAGAAATGACAAATGACAGGTCCAAGGCAAAACACCTGCCGCGGCGCACNAGCTCAGCGAGAACTGTCTCACTACTGTGATACCTTAAGAAAGTGCGTAGAAGCTTCCTAGCAACACGGCCGCTGACCAGGCGTCAGTGCCTGATCAGACGGTGACGACGGTCACAGGTCGTACACACAACGGCAAGGGTTTGGCTAGGAGACACAAGACACAGTGTCAGAATGCTTCAATATAGCATATGTAGAGAGAAATGACAAATGACAGGTCCAAGGCAAAACACCTGCCGCGGCGCACGGCGGGTGTCGCACGCGGCAGTCCAAGAGCTGTCCTAAAACCGGCCCAAAACCACTGTTTTGACCGTAACTCTGCACACACATGTCAGAATGCTACGCCGTCTGAACGTAGACATGCAGAGTCAAAAGACGGACGCTACGACTGGTCACATGCATGCATCCATCGACAGAAAGTGAGCACGCAATGCATAAACATGCAAATAGGCCTCATGGCCAGTCCGCCGAAAGACGCCTGCAAGACGTAGAAGACACAGCAGAGAGTCCCGGTGGCATCTGGGGCTTTGGAACAGTGGTCGGTCAGCTCCAAGCGGGTAGTCCGCCACCTGTCGTCGCGCCGGTGTCACTAGGGCCGCCTGCCTCAGGGATCTGCACGAGTATGGACACGGCCGAGTGGTCACACTAAACTGTATAGGAACGGCACAAAGCACAACAGTGTCAGTGCAAGCAGAGATCGCGCTGATACCCTCCTCACATGTTGTAGCACTGGCTTGCAAACATTAACACCATGCATGAATTGGAAGTAATTTTAGGGCATGCAGGCCCATGCAAGAATGAACATGAGCTCTGTGTGTGAGTGCGATGCAAGGCGCCAAGAATTTTCCTAAGTCTGGAACGCTGAATATAAAGAACAAGGAGAGTTTACAAATGAGCCCCTAGCGGGCTTATATAGGGGCGCCGGCAGCTAACCGCACCGGGCCCCGTCACCCCTGCTGAACCCAAATGAGTCAACAGGGAGAACACACTCCATGCACCATGAGAGCAACAAAGGTGGTNATTGGAAGTAATTTTAGGGCATGCAGGCCCATGCAAGAATGAACATGAGCTCTGTGTGTGAGTGCGATGCAAGGCGCCAAGAATTTTCCTAAGTCTGGAACGCTGAATATAAAGAACAAGGAGAGTTTACAAATGAGCCCCTAGCGGGCTTATATAGGGGCGCCGGCAGCTAACCGCACCGGGCCCCGTCACCCCTGCTGAACCCAAATGAGTCAACAGGGAGAACACACTCCATGCACCATGAGAGCAACAAAGGTGGTCTCCTCGAGGCACCGGAACAGCTCTCTGAGTACCCAGGTCTCGACCACGGAGAAAACATGAGCAGTGCCAAAAAATTCAGAATCAACGTCCAGATATCACAGACGACTTTCCGAACATCGGAAGCCTCACAACAGCCATCGGGTCTCCTCTTCGCACCGGTACAGTCAACCGGGTGCGTGGGTCTCAACCCACCGAGAAAACTCTCCTACCTCCTGACAAGCCCACATGGCTGCCGGAACGCATCGACCGCGTCTCGCCGGCGCTGTCATAGGTGCTGGAGAAGTCTCGGTGCAGTCTAGAGGCCCGTCATGTCATCACGTCCTCCTCTGCCATATACCCCGAATGTGGGTATATCGGTAAACTAGCAGTGTCGGTTGTGATGGATGGAAGCTGAGAAAGTGCGTAGAAGCTTCCTAGCAACACAGCCATTGACCAGGCGTCAGTGCCTGATCAGACGGTGATGACACTCACAGGTCGTACACACAACGGCAAGGGTTTGGCTAGGAGACACAAGACACAGTGTCAGAATGCTTCAATATAGCATATGCAGAGAGAGATGCAAAATGACAGGTCCATGGCATGAGTACCTACCGTGGCGCACAGCGGGTGTCGCACGCGGTAGTCCAAAAGCTGTCCTAAAACCGGCCCAAAACAACTGTTTTGGCCGTAGCTCCGCGCACACATGTCCGAATGCTACGACGTCTGAACCTAGGCGTACAGAATAAAAAAACGGACGCTACGACTGGTCATATGCATGCATCCATCGACAGATAGAGGACATATGGTATAAAAACATGCAAATAGGTCTCATGGCCAGTCCGCCGAAAGACGCCTGCAAGACGTAGAAAACACAACAAAGAGTCCCGGTGGCATCTGGGGCTGTGGAACAGTGGTCGGCCAGCTCCAAGCTGGTGGTCCGCCGCCTGTCGTCGCGCCGGTGTCACCAGGGCCGCCTGCCTCAGGGATCTGCACGAGTATGGACACGGTCAAGTGGTCACAGTAAACTGACAGGAACGGCACAAAGCACAACACACCCCCATTTCCCGATGGTAGGCATGTCCATACGCGTGCAGCACTGGTAAAACCACAATAGTGGGTGACACAGACAGATGAGACGCAGACGCACATCCCACACTCAACCACTCTTACGCACGGGGCGAAGCCCAACAAAACGAATGGCCACCAAGAACTTTCCGCGGGCGAGTGCCTTCGTCAAGAAATCAGCACGCTGGAAGTCAGTGCCAACCCACATGATGGAGATCACGCGTCGCTCCACCAGATCATGAAGGAAGTGATCCTTAACCGCAATGTGCTTTGTGCGAGCATGAAAAACATCAGAGTTCTCCGCAATGGCGAGAGCACTCTGGTTGTCGCAATGCAGCACAATGGCGGGTATTGACTGCCCAAGCTCAAGAAACAAGCGCTGCAGCCAAACTGCCTCAACAGCCCCTGCGCCCAAAGCCACATACTCTGCCTCCAACGAGCTACGTGCGATGTAGCCCTGCTTCCCGCTTCGCCAAGACAAAGCGGTACCACCGAGCAGAAGCACGTAGCCAGTGCGACTGCGCCCATCAGGGCTCCAAGCCCAGTCGCTGTCAGTATAGCCGTCAAGGACCACCGAACACTGCCGACAAAAGCAGAGTTCGAGATACAGCGTGGAGACCATGTACCGTACTACTCGCACAGCCGCGTGAAGAGCTCTCGCACGTGGAGCCTGCGAGAACTGAGCGAGGAGGTTGACGGCGAATGCAATGTCGGGACGCGTGGTAGTAGCCAGGTACATCAGAGATCCGATAAGACGGAGGTACAAGGTCACGTCCACTGTCTCCCCCAGCTGTGCAGGGTCATCCACCTTCACGGCATCCTGTCCATCAGGTGTGAGGGGTTTGGAAGCGGTGGGCACTGCACCAAGGAGATCGCTAAAGCGCTCCTCCACGACTCATGCGTATCGGGCCTGATGCAGCAACAGTGTCCGATGTCTACGATCTCGCACGATCTCCATACCAAGAAACACCGATGCAGGACCGAGGTCCTTCATCCTGTAGGCAGTCTGCAGGAGAGCCTTGGCCTCCTTCACGGCCTCCGGAGACGGAGACGTAATCAGAAGGTCATCAACATAGACCAGGATGGCGGTGAACTGCTCGGGTGTCGGTAGGATGAAGAGCGAGGGGTCTGCCTCGCTCTGTACGTATCCTGTGCGAGTCAAGGTGCCAGTGATCTCCCGGTTCCAACACCGTGGAGACTGCTTGAGGCTGTACAAGGACTTGCGCAAGCGCCAGACCTTGTCATTCTCCTCAAAGCCTGGTGGCTGAGCCACGTAGATCTCCTCATCCAGAGAGCCATGGAGGAACGCGTTGTTCACATCCATCTGGTGTAGTTCCTAGTCATGCTGAGACACTACACTGAACATAGCTCGAGCTGAGGTCATGCGGACGGCAGGGGAAAAGGTGTCAGTGTAATCAACTCCCTCAATCTAAGAGAACCCCTTGACGACCAAGCGGGCCTTGTAGCGTTCCTGTGAGCCATCCGGCTTCACTTTCTTGCGAAAGACCCACTTGACCTGAATCGCCTTCCTCCCAGGGGGAAGGTCGACCGGCTCGTAGACTCTGTGCTCTCGGATAGCGCGAAGCTCATCCTCGCAAGCAGCTCGCCAGGCATCAGCATCCTGCAATGAGAAAGCCTCCCTCAATGTGCCCGGGTCAGGCGCCATAGAGAGGGAACTCTGCGTGGCAAGTGCACACGCCTCAATGTCAAGCCTGACTGCCACGAGATCAGCTGCTGCGTCACAGGCGATATGGAACTCGCGAGTGACCAGGTCGTGCCCTATGGGGCACGCTGGGTGTACCTCTGAAAGCTCAGTGTGGACACTAAGGCCTAAGGCCTTTGTGCCTGGATCACCGCTCGCGATGCCGCGACAGGAATGTCTGGGTTTGGGACCCGACGCTCGCTGATCTCCAAAATCCAATGGTCGAAGGCCACCACTGGGCTCATGGGAGTAACCAGAGGTCGAGGGGCGCACCTCAGGCTCAAGAACATGTACGACCACAGGGACAGGTACGACCACATCTGGTGAGGGCTGAGACGAGGCAGCCGGAGATGCTGTGCGAGGAGATGCATGTGTGGGGGACACAGAGCTGGGGGTGACAGCGGGCAAGGCTGGCCCGGACACTGAGACAGGAGTGTCAGCCAACGTAGGGACAGGAGTGGGCTGGACTGGGTCAGACGCCGGAGCAGGGGTGCCAGTAGACACAGGTGGTGATGCAGGAGGAGGCGTGAGAGCAGCGGTACCCGTGGGGTGTGAAACAGGCTGAACAGGTGGGATCTCTGGACCAACGGCAATGATTGCTGGATCATCAAGTGCTGGAGACCGAGAGGGGACTCGAGCGGACACATCAGCCTGACGAGGAATGGTCGCTGGCGGAGAAGTCTCCCCCATCCGCCAAGGACCCTCATTGGGAGGGACATGAGCTGCAGAGAGGGCTGTGATCGAAGTCAGATCACGGTATGTGAGTGACTCAAAAAACAGCGCGTCACGAGACTCAATGACACGACGGCGAGTGGGGTCCCAAAAGCGCCAGGCCTTTGACCGCGGGGAGATGCCGATGAAGGCACACAAGCGACCCCGAGGGGAGACCTTGGACCCCTGCTGGTCCTCGGTGTACCACACGGAGGCTAGGGAACCCCAGACGCGAGCGAGACGAAGATCAGCACGGTGGCCAAACCAGAGCTCGTACGGTGTAACATGATCCAGAAGCGGACCATGCGGGAGGCGGTTCCAGACCCAAGTCATGTAGGCAAAACCCTCGAAGGCAAAAGACTCCGGGAGACCGCACTCAGACCGCATGGCGCGGACCGCATCCTCCATGGTGCGGTTCCAGCGCTCAGATACAGTAATCTGCTGTGGGGTAGCAGGAGCGGAGACCTGGTGAAAAATGCCGTGCTCAGCAAAGAAGGAGTCAATCTCACCAAGGAACTCGCCGCCGCGATCCGAGCGAAAGGTATGTAGTGTGTGGCGAGACTGACGCTCAGCCATCATGAGCCAGAGCCGAACCGCAAGGGCAGCGTCGCTCTTCTGACGCAGACTGTAGACCCACCGCATCTGGGTGAAGTCATCAGTGAGCGTCAGAACATACCGGCCCCTCTCGGACAGGGACTCGACCGGGAGAGGACCGAACAGGTCCGAGTGGACCAACTCGAGAGGCCTCAGCGCTCGGGAACGCGAATCAGGATAAGTGCACCGGTGCATCTTTCCCTGAGCGCAAAAAAGACAGTCGTTCTTGGGTGGCTTCTCGAAAGAAGCCACGTCAAGGCCAAGAGCGGGCTATGTCTGAATGAGCTTCGACACAGTGTCGGAGCCCAGGTGACACAGACGTCGGTGAAGCAACCGCTGGTGTTCCGGGGATAGAACACCAGTGACAAAAACGCGACCAGAGGAGGAGGGAGAGCAAGGGGAGGAGGGCCGAGCAATGCGGTACAAATCATGTACAACTGAAGCACGCAGGACAATGCTACGGGTGTCAAGAGCAGTCACACTCGTTGAATCAGTGGTGTGCTCAACGGAGAGACCCATTAGAGTGCCGACACGCACCGATAGCAGACTGAGCTCAAGGCCAGGCACAAACAGCACGTCAGAGAGATACAGGGGGCCAGACGGACCATCAAAGAATACAACCCCAACACCGTGGACCGGTAAGGACTGACCAGAGCCTGTACGAACAGAACGGACAGTCGTGACAGGACCAAGTACCACAAAGTCACTACGACGACACGTCATGTGGTGGGTGGCACCGGAATCGATGATCCAAATGCCTTTGGAGTCACGACTGGTGGACGTCACTGTACAATGAGCAATGGAACACTCGGCATCAGAGGGACGCTGAGCCGTTAGTGGGAAGGAACGATGTACATCACGAAGGTGAGACTCATGAATCCAGTCAGTGCAGTCAGGCCCAACATCATCACATGCAGACTGTGCTCCCCCACACGTGTCATCACGAGTTACGAGGATGGACGAACAAGCAGTCTGTGACCCACTCGACGATAACAACACACTCGAACCTCCTTGAAAGCGAAGCGCCAGAAGATGACGAAGCTTGGCGATGGTGCGGTCACGTGGGTCTGGATCACTGCTGTTCGCTGGTGAGGACGCAGGAACAACTGCAGTCGTGGTCGCCGCGCGTCTAGAGGAGTGTGCGGGCGACGTGCCGGACGCGGTGCGAGCAGCATGGGTAGCCTGAAGTCCACGAGTGATGCACTCCCAGTCAAGCGGCTGCTGGCACTCGGTGTAGCGATGGGCACCTCCATAGTTGTAGTTGTGCACGGAACGGCTACTGCTACCACTGGATGACGGCTGCTGCTGACCCGATCCGCGCTTCCTATTCTTCTTCTTCCCCTGGGCCGCTGCTGCAACGCCATGCGTCTGTGTGGGTGTAGACGGGGTCGAAGAGGAGGAGGAAGATGAGGTCCTGATGGAGGTGGATGAGGGTGACTGCAGGAGGGAGGATGGTGGTGATGCGCGGACTGCTGTAGCGAGGGAAGTCTCCTGATGTGCTATTGCTGCCTCGCGGGCCGATGTCAGCTGGAGGAAAAGCTGATGCGCCCAAGGGAGTAGGTGCAGGGTGGCTGAGAAAGGCTTGAGAGCAGCGTCGTTGTATCGTGTGAAGATGTCGGTGTACTCCAGGCGAATCCCGAGCATGATCGTCCGAAGTGCCCACAGCTGTGTGCCCCCTGAGGTCCCTAGACATGTGTAAATACGCATGGCGCGTCACGAGTAATCCGCCGCAGGCTCCGCTAGTCCTTGATGAAGCGAGTGGAAAGCACAAATGTGTGACGCATGCGTGGCGTTCGTCGCTGCGGCCAGTGGGGACAACGCCAGATCCCAGCCTCCACGAGGATCAGCTCCGGTGCCTGTGCCAACCTCGCCAAGGAAGGGGCGGAAGTCGACGAGAGTCTCGCATGGCATGGCATAGAGAAGTCCTCGCATGGCCCGGGCTGCTGTCAGCACCTGTGCTGGATCTGTAGACTGGTATGGGCTGTGGTAGTAAGGCCACACTCCCTTGGAAGTAGCCCACACCTGAAACAGGATCTCCCAGCAGTCAAATCCATCCTCGCTGATGTACCGTGGAGGTGGTGCCTCAAAGTCCTTTGGCTGCCGCTCCGTGGGGAGAGCAACCGCAGGCTGAGGAGGGCGAGAGACGGGG
>SZWC01008471.1:66273-80423 GCA_023375785.1 Penium margaritaceum | reverse complement strand
CTGGCTCGATCTCAGGTGGAGACGCCAGTGTACAGATTGATGGGCTGCCTCAGGGCAGCCCGCGGTGATCGAGAGTGCGCTGGGATCAAGCCTGGCTGCAGGGTTGGGGCTAAGGTCACGGCTGCAGTTGCACAGAGCGGCGGCTGCTGCGGCTGCCCAGACTGCCACCTAAGCTGCTTCTATCTCGTGCCAAGCGGCTAAGCGGCTGAGCCCAAGCGGCTGCAAGGCATGGCTGCTGCTGCTGCTGCTTGGGCCGCCACGACCTTGCACTGTGGCTCGTTAGGGATCACCCGTCCATCGATGCCAGCGGCTCCCCAGAGTAGCGGCTGCTGCTGCTGTCCAAGCTGCGGCGGCCTCGCGCTGAAGTCCACGAATGCGATGTTGGCAGCAGCACAGAGTGGCTGCTGCTGATGGTGCCTAGCTGCAGTGTTGGGACTGTTATCAGTGCTGCAAAGCCAGTGGTTGCACAAAGCGGCGACTGCTGCGGCTGCCTAGACTGTCACCTACGCTGCTACTTGTCACGTACCAAGGTTCACAAGCTCGAAGTCAGCAGCTGCAAGGTACGGCTGCTGCTGCTACTGCTGCTTGGGCCGCCATGACCTTGTGCTGTGGTTCGTGCGGGATCACCCGTCGGTTGATGTCAGCGGGTGCCCAGAGTGGCGGTTGCTGCTGATGTCCAAGCTGCTGCGGTCTCGCGCTCAGATCCGCGAGTGTGATGCTGGCAATGGCGCAGAGTGGTTGCCAACGATGCCGCGGTCTCGTGCTGTGGCTCGTTCGGGACCACCTGTCGCTCAGTGCTAACAGCTCCACAGAATGCTGCTGCTGTTGCTTAGGTCGACACGGCCTTGTGCCGTGGCTTGAGCGGGATCGCCCGTCGCTCGATGTGAGAAGCTGCTCAGAGTGGCAGCTGTTGCTACTGCCTAAGCTGCCAAGATCTCGTGCTGAGATGCGCAAGTGTCATGCAAACGCCAGTACAGAATGACCACCGCTGCTGCTGCTTAGGCCGCCACTGTCTCATACTATGGCTAGTGAGGGATCACCCGGCGCTTGGCGCATGAGGCTCATGAGGTCCCACGAAGTCGCGGCGGGAGGGACAACCTTCCTGCTTTGATACCAGGAGGTAGGCGTAGTTGCTGGGCTAGCAAGAAAGCAGGTGACGAGCAACAACGCACGTTATGGATCGGGGAACGCTCACGACTTAGAAAGTGTAGTAGTAAGTCACAGCTTGACAAGCGAGAGTGAGTGTGAGCGAGGTGGTGAGAGCCGGTTGACCGGACCACCCACGCGAGACAATCGTCGTGGGGCCCGGACGCCACCCAGGGATCGAACCCGACCCTGGAGCGAGCGAGCTCCAGGCGGTTTCTCACACGTCGGCACAAGCCGAACGTGTGGTCCCGAGGGATCAGCAACCCGGTTCACCACTCTAGGAACATGCAAGCATGCAATCAACTAACAAGCATGCATTCTCACAAGTTGTATCCCCTTTTAGTATATGAGTGTATTACTAAACTAAGGCATGTGACAAGACTGGTGCTGAAGCCACCACTTGGCAGCTTGAGGGAGGCACATCCTCTGTGTTCTTCATGCTGCACCACAGTCTTGCACCAGGGAGCCTTAATCCAGATCAATCACCTGCAGTGGTGAGATGTGTGCATGAATGGAGACAAGAGGGCACTTGCGCGTGTTTGTGACAATAACCAACACTCCCCCATGACCCACAGGGGAACAGGCCTCACACACACGAAAACATGGAACGAGGTGAACAACACAGGGATCACATCAACCGGCGGCATCACGAGAGCGCAGCAAGCCAACAGCATGCACGGCCGCTTTGGACATTCCACTGCTGAGCGCTTTCGTGAGAAAGTCTACACGCTGTTGACGAGTGTCGACCTAGACAACCTGAACTTCACCAGCAGCAATGCGCTCGCGTACAAAGTGATGCTCAATATTGATGTGCTTAGTGCGAGAGTGATGCATGCCATCGTCCTCAGCGATTGCCTTCGCACTCTGGTTGTCACAGTGCAGGGTGATGCAATGAATGGGAACACGCAACTGCTGCAACAGGCGGGACAGCCAAACACTCTCACACGTACCTGCACCCAGTGCCACATACTCTGCCTCACTGGAGCTCCTAGCAACACAACCCTGTTTTCCACCCTTCTAGGAGACTGCAGTCCCCCCGACGAGGAAGATATAACCAGTGCGGCTGCGAGCATCTGTGTCATGTGCCCAGTCGCTGTCTGTGTAGCCGTCAACGACTACAGAGGGCTGAGCACGGTAGCAGAGTCCTACGTGTGTAGTGGACAACGCGTAGCGGACGACGCGCAGTGCGGCCTCGAGATGCTTCTGCCGAGGCTGCTGTGAGAACTGGGCAAGGAAGTTGACCGCGAAGGCCACATCTGCCCTAGTGGTGGTGGCGAGATACATGAGGGAGCCGACAACACTAAGGTAGTCGGTGACGTCGATAGGCTCTCCCAGCTGTGTTGAGTCCAATGACTTCAGCAGGCGCTGACCTGCTGGAGTCATTGGTGTGGACGCGGTGGGAACGTCTGTGAGCAGAGGAACGAAACGCTTCCGAAGCGTGCGTATGTACGCGGCCTGGTGCACGTGCAGGGTGCGACGCTGACGATCACGCTCAAGCTCCATCCCCCAAAACACCTGTGCCGGACCTAGGTCCTTCATCTTGTACACGGATTGCAGCAGGTCTTTCACTGACTTGACAGCTGCCGGGCTGGGTGAGGGAATGAGCATGTCATCAACATGGACCAACACTGCCACAAACGGCTCTGAGGGGACGCTCAAGAAGAGCGCTGGATCGACCGTGCTGCGTCGGTAACCTCCCCGCTCGAGAGTCGAGGAGATCTCCATGTTCTAGCATCGCGGAGACTGCTTGAGCCCGTAGAGGGCTTTACGCAGTCTCCAGACCTTGCTTGTGCCATCGGTGAAGCCGGGGGGCTGGATCATGTAGATCTCTTCATCGAGCTTCCCGTGCAAGAAGGCGTTGTTGACATCCATCTGCTGTAGTTCCCAGTCGTGCTGGGCGACGAGACTCAAGAGTGCTCGAGCCGTGGTGTATCTCCCGACAGGTGCAAAGGTCTCATCAAAGTCAACGCCGGGGATCTGGGAGAACCCCTTTGCTCTGAGACGTGCTTTGTACCGGTCGACAGTTCCATCGGGCTTCAGCTTGCGCCGAAGGACCCATCGGGCGGAGACTGCCTTGCGACCTGCACGCAGATCCACTAGCTCAAAGACTCCATGATCTTGGAGGGCTGTGAGCTCCTCCTGCATGGCCTTCTCCCAGAGGTCAGCGTCTGCTGCCTCACGAGTCTGCCGGACAGTGGTGGGCTCAGGAGGGAGAGTGGGGAGGCCAGCGGCCGCAAAGCATGCGGCGACATAACCAGCGATAGAAGACTCAAGAGCACTGTGAAACTTGTGGGCTACAAGAGCATAGCCAACTGCAGAGTTTGGGTGTACAACGCTCACAGATAGGCCCAGTGCATCAAGGCCGATGGGGCGCTGTGACGGACCAGCTGTGGAGGGTGTGGCTCTCGAGCGAGTGACTCGCTGAGAGGCAGTGGATGAGCCTGCCGGGAGAGGCTCAGTAGGTGCCCTAGAGAGGAGGGCTGAGAGGAGGGAAGAGCACGAAGTCTCCCCCCATGAGTATAAGGCTCTGGGCAAGGGGGCCGAACTTGAGGCTCACCGCCTGCAGTGGTGTCAAGCACCGTAGAAACTGCAGGGCCAGGGGATGAGATGGAAGTGGACTGTGCGGGAGTGGGTGCCGAGTGTGAGGACTCGGGAATGGCGGTAGACGGCAAGAACACAGGGCTGCCGGCTGAGGACCGGGGTGACTCGGACTTCGGGGAGGGCGCTGAGGCCCCTGACCTGGAGGAGACTGAGTCCTCGTCACTGTCCGTAGGAGTGACAACAGGGGATGCTGTCTGAGGAGAAGACGTGGACGCACGGAGATCGGAGGCTGGAATAGACCCACCCCCCCCAAGCTGACAAAGCGAGGAGAGAGACGACGGAGGAGGGACATGGGACAGGTCACGGGGAAAGACATCCTCAAAGAAGAGGACGTCACGCAACTCGATGACACGGGAGCGGTCGGGGTCCCAGAAACACCATGCCTTAGACATGGCAGAGATGCCAAGAAACGTGCAGAGACGCGCACGAGGACTCAGTTTGCCATCACGAGAGTCCTCTGGCAACCAGACAGCAGCCACACAGCCCCAGACACGAGCCAGATGGAGATCAGCACTGCGGCCATACCAGCGCTCAAAGGGGGTGATGTGGTGAGGAAGGGGACCGTGGGGGACACGGTTCCATACCCAGGTCATGTAGCACATGGCCTCGAAGGAAAAGACGGAAGAGAGGGAGGACTCGATGTGGAGAGTACAAACTCCATCAGCGAGGGTGCGATTCCAGCGTTCCGAGACACCGTTCTGCTGGGGTGTGTAAGGTGCCGAGGGCTCCATACCCACCACACGAGAGGTGAGAAAGCGAGCGGTGGGACCTATGAACTCGCCACCACGGTCACAGCGAAAGACTTTGAGCCGGCGACCACAGGCCAGTTCAGCCTATGGTAGCCACGACTCAAGTGTGGAACAGACGTCACTCTTTTGCCGAAGGGCAAAAACCCAGCGCATCCAAGAGAAATCGTCTGTGAGACAGAGGACATAACGTCCGACACCCCCAAGGGCGTCATGGGCAAGGGGTCCCAGGACATCAGCGTGCAGGAGGTCAAGTGGGTGAGACGTGCGAGGCTCAGAAGTGGAGAATGGGGAGCGGTGCATTTTTCCTTGAGCACAGTTGAGACAGTCCGTGGGGCAGGGTGTAGAGAACGTGTCAGCATTAAGGTCATTCGCAGGCATCTCCTAAAGCAGATTGTCAATGGCAGCAGTGTGAATGTGACAGAGACGACGATGGAGCAACTGTGCATGTGCAGGAGTGAGGGAACGGGCCACATGAACAAGAGCAGTCGTGGAGGGATGAGGTGCAAACGAGGGCACGCAGAACAGACGGTCACAGCGAGTGCCTCGTAGTAGGACACGACCAGTGCTGCGATGCATAACAGAGGCAACACCACGACTGGATGAGAAGTCCATGCCCTGGTCGTCGAGAGTCGTAACAGACAGCAGACTGAGCTCAAGAGCAGGCACATAGAGAACGTCAGGGAGGAAGAGCTCCCCCCCAGGGCCAACGAAGCAGATGACACCAACACCCTGGACAGGGAGAAGGTGGCCAGAGCCAGTGCGCACAAAGCGAACAGAACCAACAGGACCCAACGACACAAACGCTGAACGACAGGAAGTCATGTGGCGGGTGGCCCCTGAATCAAGAATCCAGAAGCCACCCGTCACGCGGACAGACGCAGGGTCACGACTCACAACAGCAATGGCAGAACGTGGAAAAAGGCGCTGGCCACAAGCAGCAAGGCAACGAGGGAGACTGTACGACTGCCAATCCTCAATCCATGGGACATCATCTGGGGGACACCCTTGAACATGACGGGAGGGGGGTCCACGAAGAGACAAGTCAACAGCACACGCAAGGCCCTCCTCGACCGAACGTACACTCTCACCTCCCTGATCACGGAGGTGACGCTGGTGGATGGCATGAGAGAGCGCAGAGTCCAACTGGCGTTCGTCCTCAGGCGGTCCGGTGATGAGTGCGGTAGAGGAGTGTGGCTGGGGACCTGGAATGGGGGACGCCCATGATGGAGGTGAGTAGAAGCCGGAAGGAGGCCCGAAGTAGACAGGACCTCCAAATCCCGGGGGCCAACCCCAGGGTGTAGGTGGAGAAGGTGTAGAGAGGACAGTGCTGTAGGTAGCTGCTGTAGGCAATGGAGAAGACGTGTGCGTAGAGCTACGACTGGATCCCGTGGAGGTGGAGGAGCGGGCAGAGCCTCCACCTGATCCTGAAGAGCGTGCCCAGTGAGCACGCATGGCTGAGGCCAGGCGTGCATCATCTGGTGGTGCAGGGCACTTGGGCGCTGCATGACCAGCGGTGCCGCAGTTCCAGCAAGTGATTGTGCCGGAGGAGGAGGAGTGGGATGCCGTGCTATCAGAACCGCAACCTTTGCCCCCTTTCCCATGCCCGCCACAGCCAGATCCACCTCCTCGGCCTTTACCTTTGTTGCCCCCTCCACCACGCCCACTTCCTTGGGAAGCAAGGGAGGTGGCGGTGGTAGTGGAGGTGGAGACGGAGGATGAGCTGGAGGCTGAGGAGGTAGAGGAGGAGGGAAGTGCGGTGGTCGCTGCTGCAACAGCTGCGCGGTGGATGCGTTTGTTCTGCAAGGAGCTCCACCGGTCAGTGAGGCGCTGGGAGGTGAACTCCCACAAAGCCCCAATTCCAGGAGGTGCGTCAGCGGGAACAGGTATTGCCGCCAGACACTCCAACTCCGTGGCCTTCACTTCGCGGAAGATGTCGCTGAGTTCAGGGATGAGACCGTTGACGATGGAGCGGAAAACGGGGAGTTGGCCTGGGGCGGCTTTGCCGAGATCACGCAGCAGGCACAGACTGCGAGCCTAATAGGCGTCAGCAGTCTCGTCAGCACGCATGGAGAGCGTGTTGAACTGGACGGCGAGGACGCTCTGTGCCGCATGTCCAGTGATTGTCTTGCGCCGCTTGATCAGGGCATAAGCCCTAACCGGGTCAGCGGGGGTGCGGCGTGCAGTGTCAGCATTGTAGGATCCAATCTCATCAGTGAGATTGTCTGGTCCGGCGCGAATGAGGGCTCGGACGGCTCGAGCTGACTCAGAATCGACTCGCACGAAAGGTGGGACAGCTGAGGGATTTGGTGCATGGTAGTATTCCCAGAGTTGTTCCCCTTGCACCCACGCACTAAAACAAACCTCCCAAGAGTGAAAAGTGAGATTGGGTGTGAAGTGGGGTGGAGTGGAGTCAAATTCAGGCTTGCGTTGCACTGCTGGGGCAAGGGCTTTGGCTACAGCAGCGCCAGCAGCTGCGGCGACTGCAAGTGGATCAGAGGTAGATGTGCCAGCGGCAGTGGAAGCGGAAGCGGGAGAAGTGGAAAAAGCGGCAGCAATGCTAGCGGACTGAGTGCTGCGCACTGTGGGCTGCAGGCGATTCACAACCAAGTCAGCAATGTGGTCGGCGAATGTCTCTTGATGAGCCTGCTCAGCCTTCAGTTTTTCCTCAGCAGCCCGCTGAGCACTGAGAGCTGCCTGTAATGCAGTGCGCTCACGCTGAAGCTCAGCCTACAGTGCTGTGTATTGGTCATCGTCGACTGGCATTGTGCCAGCGACGTGACTCTGCCAAAAAAAATTCGGCAGAGTTTCCCTTGCCTAAGTGGGCGTGGGAAGTAAGATATCGGTGTTGAAAGTGCACTGCAAGGCAACAACCTGAATGCACGAACACACCAATGCAGGGAAGGCAGAGAGTGCGGAAGAGCAAGAGAGGGCAAGCTCACCACGCAATGCGGTGCAGAGAGAACAGTGGTGGCAGTGCTGCAGCAGTTGAGGAGGAGACGACTGCGACAAAGGACGATGTGGTGACGACGAAGCAGGCTACACCTGTCAGAGCTGCACCTGACAGAGCGACAATGACTGTAGCGATCAAAACCAACAGTTGTAGGTGCCGAGTGACTGACGGTGATGTGGAGGGTAGAGAGGCTGCCTGTGTTGTGGAGGCGTTAGCGGAGCCAACTGCATTGGAGAGTGCTGTGGCTGCTGTGGCTTTGGCGGATGCAACTGCGTTTGCTGCTGCAGCAACCTGAGTGGCTACGTTGACGGCCGAGGCTGCCAAGGGTCCCTGGTCAACCGCTGCAGTATATGTGTCAATGGCTCGACCTACAGCAGTGCTGGCTGGTGCACGTGCGGCACGTGCTGTGGCTGCAAAGGTAGTGGCAACGGCAGCACTGGATGAAAGGATACCCTGCAACGCTGAGAGAATATCAAGAGACGAGATGGGCTCTGCAGCAGTTGCGGCTGGGGATGCAGCACGGCGCGGAGCTGAGGCCTCAGATGCTGCCGCTGCAGCAGGTGGAGCTGCACCACGGGGAACAGCACGACGGTGTTGCGGGCACGTCCTATGGGAAATGGGCGGTCTTACCAGAGAGTGAAGAGGTCGGTGGTCGTTTTGTTGTGCTGTTGCCGGCTGATTCAGCGACGTTGGGGTGTCGTCGTCGGCTGATTGGCAGCGCGTTGTGTAGTCCCTTGCGTCCGTCCACGCGTAGTGATCAGCGGGATCGTAGTCTTCACCGGGGTGATACCCCGGACTGCTCCAACGCACCCTTGACCACACCTCTCTCTCCGCCCTCTCCTCGTAGTATGCAAGCTCCTCGTCAGTATTTGCACCGTCCCGAGCCACTGTTGATGACGGAGGGGCTGGCTCGATCTCAGGTGGAGATGCCAGTGTACAGAGTGATGGGCTGCCTCAGGGCAGCCCGTGGTGATCGAGAGTGTGCTGGGATCAAGCCTGGCTGCAGGGTTGGGGCTGAGGTCACGACTGCGAAGACTGTAGTTGCACAGAGCGGCGGCTGCTACGACTGCCCAGACTACCACCTAAGCTGCTTCTATCTTGTGCCAAGCGGCTAAGCGGCTGAGCCCAAGCGGCTGCAAGGCATGGCTGCTGCTGCTGCTGCTTGGGCCGCCACGGCCTTGCGCTGTGGCTCGTGCGGGCTCACCCATCCATTGATGCCAGCGGCTCCCCAGAGTGGCGGCTGCTGCTGCTGTCCAAGCTGCTGCGGCCTCGCGCTGAGGTCTCCGAGTGCGATGTTGGCAGCAGCACAGAGTGGCTGCTGCTGATGCTGCCTAGCTGCAGTGTTGGGACTGAGATCACTGCTGCAAAGCTAGCAGTTGCACAGAGCGGCGGCTGCTGCGGCTGCCTAGACTGCCACCTACGCTGCTACGATCATGTGCCAAGGTTCACGAGCTCGAAGTCAGCGGTTGCAAGGCATGGTTGCTGCTGCTGCTGCTTGGGTCGCCACGGCCTTGTGCTGTGGTTCATGCGGGATCACCCGTCGGTTGATGACAGCGGCTGCCCAGAGTGGCGGCTGCTGCTGCTGTCCAAGCTGCTGCGGTCTCGCGCTAAGATCCGCGAGTGCGATGTTGGCAATGGCACAGAGTGGTTGCCAACGATGCTGCTTAGGACACCGCGGTCTCGTGCTGTGGCTTGTTCGGGACCACCTGTCGCTCGGTGCCAACAGCCGCACAGAATGGCTGCTGCTGCAGTTGCTTAGGTCGACACGGCCTTGTGCCGTGGCTTGCGCGGGATCACCCGTCGCTCGATGTTAGGAGCTGCTCAGAGTGGCAGCTGTTGCTGCTGCCGAAGCTGCCACGATCTCGTGCTGAGGTTCACGAGTGTGATGCCAGCGGCTGTACAGAATGACCGCCGCTGCTGCTGCTTAGGCCGCCGCTGTCTCGTGCTGTGGCTTGTGCGGGATCACCCGGCGCTTAGCGCGTGAGTCTCATGAGGTCCCAGGACGTCGCGACGGGAGGGACAGCCCTCCTGCTCTGATACCAGTAGGTAGGCGTAGTTGCTAGGCTAGCAAGAAAGCAGGTGACGAGCAACAACGTACGCCATGGATCGGGGAACGCTCACGACTTAGAAAATGTAGTAATGAGTCACAGCTTGACAAGCGAGTGAGTGTGAGCGAGGTGGTGAGAGCCAGTTGACCGGGCCACCCACGCGAGACAATCGTCGTGGGGCCCGGACGCCACCCAGGGATCGAACCCGACCCTGGAGCGAGCGAGCTCCAGGCGGTTTCTCACACGTCGGCATAAGCCGAACGTGTGGTCCCGAGGGATCAGCAACCCGGTTCACCACTCTAGGAACATGCAAGCATGCAATCAACTAACAAGCATGCATTCTCACAAGTTGTATCCCCTTTTAGTATATGAGTGTATTACTAAACTAAGGCATGTGACAAGACTGGTGCTGAAGCCACCACTTGGCAGCTTGAGGGAGGCACATCCTCTGTGTTCTTCATGCTGCACCACAGTCTTGCACCAGGGAGCCTTAATCCAGATCAATCACCTGCAGTGGTGAGGTGTGTGCATGAATGGAGACAAGAGGGCACTTGCGCGTGTTTGTGACAATAACCAACAAAGGGTATCCTTCTTCTTAGTGATGAATGTAGCAAGACATTAGGCTTGCTCATGCCCTCCATCCGACCATCTGTCATTTGTAGCTTTGCATGGTAACATAATTGTGCTAGTCAGTAGTGGAAAAAAACCAGTTATCACGTTTGAAAGAGAAAAACATTAAGCACTCCATGAATGAGCTTGGCATTTACAGTGCCACCATTATGGAGGAAAGGCCTTTTTGTGATCGTTGATGATGATAGTTTTCATGTAAAAGGAGAAACGAATACTGAAAGATGTGCAATTTGGCATAAATAATAATGCTTAGGAATGATCTCTGCGTTACACACGAATCATTGTGAGGCTAGCGGGGATTTAGAAGAAAATATGTAGCAATTTTAGTATAGGGCTAGGGTTTTTTTAAAGTGTTTCCATTTCCTACAGACCACAATCGACTAGCATCCAAGTTCAGGATCGTCATATGGTCAACTGTATCTACACATTCATTGAGACATAACTGAAACTACTAATCTGGTTGAAAATATACTGTTTTCGCCCCACAAAAGGAGGTTGAATGACGTCTCCTTGAAATATGGTGAAAATCTGGTTCTACATTTATGGAATTGGGGGTTAGCTAGAAATATGTATTAGAGTGGGGGGAAGCTGACGATGCTTGACCAGAAAAGGGGGTGAATTGGGACTTTGCCGGAGAACATTATGTCTTGTTTGCACCTCCACCCTTGTCCTGTCGCAGCGCCGTCGGCTTGTCGGGAACTCCTGCCAGCTCCTGTAGTGCACAAGTGGCCAAGTCGCTGTCGAAAAGTATATTTTCGCCCTCCAAAGCTTTCGCGTCAAGCAGTCAAGATTTGTCGTCAAGCGACACAGACGACTTGCACCAACTGATGCGTCTGAACGAGTCTCGTGCACTGCCACCATCTCTCATGGTCTCTCTACGCGCTTGCTCATGGCGAGGAAGTAAGCGACGATCTCCCATGGTGAAGACCTGACATAACCTCATCTCTTCCTTGCTGAGAGAGGAGATTCTCTTTTCTTCGTCACTCGTGTAGAGGCAACAGGGCTATGGCGACCAGCACGCCCCCAAAGCGCTCGCCGCTGGTGGGCGCCGCCACCACCCCCGTGAGCAGGCTGCGGCACCAGCAGCAGTTGCAGCAGGCGATCAACCTCGTTCCGTCGCTGCACCTGCCGCCGCATTCGCAGGTCCACATTCCACAGCAACATCAGCATCACCACCTGCAGCAGCAGCAGCACCAGAGGAAGTGGCAGCCGGCGGCGTCTCTCACGCCTCGACGGGTCGTGGTCGCGCTGGCGTTGCTGGCGTTCGTCTCTCTGTTTCTGTCAGCCCCTACGCTGCCGCTGCTTGGCATGCGCTCGCACGATGACATCCTTGAAAGTGGGAGGGCGCTTCGGGAGGAAGCAAGAACTACGAGCACCAGGGGCAGCGGGAGCAGTGGCAGCAGCGGCGGCGGTAGCATCGGCAGCGGCGGCGGCGGTAGCGGCACCAGAAGCAGCAAAAGAGAGGTGCGCTTGGCATATGCGATGTAAGCCTTGTTGACAGGCTGACAGGCTGGCAGGCTGACAGGCTGACAGGCTGACAGGGTGGCAGGCTGACATGCTTCAGCATTGGCTGTCTATGGTGTTGATTCTGAAGCTCTCCTGCTGTCCGTGTGTTTCTTGGTAAGCTCAGTCTATTCGCTTCTTGATGATACCTGTGCCACGTGGCCTTCAGAGTGCTTGGCGACGCAGGCTGACAGGCTGACAGGCTGACAGGCTGGCAGGCTGACAGGCTGACAGGCTGGCAGGCTGACAGTCTGGCAGGCTGGCAGGCTGGCAGACTGGCGGGCTGACACGCTGGCAGGCTGGCAGGCTGACAGTCCGACAGGCTAGCAGGCTGGCAGGCTTATAGGCTGAGAGGCTGGCAGGCTGACAGGCTGATAGGCTGGCAGGCTGGCAGGGTGACAGGCTGACATGCTGACAGCTTGACAGGCTGACAAGCTGACAGGCTGGCAGGCTGGCAGGCTGACAGCCCGACAGGCTGGCAGGCTGACAGGCTGACAGGCTTCAGTATTGACTACCTACGATGTGAATTCTGAAGCTCGCCTGCTGTCCGTGCGTTTGTCGGTAAGCTCAGTGCACTCGCTTCTTGATGATACCTTTGCTGCTTGGCCTTCAGCGTGCTTGGGGACGCTGATGATCGATCCTTGCACACGGTCTGTGGATTGAGCAGCTCTTGGTGAGGATGTGATGAGGTGTTCTCGGTTGAGAAATGTTTGTGATTGGTCTCAGAGTCGGTGTGATGGGTGTGTGATGGGTGAGTCTGCTTGCAGCCAGGGGGTGACCCAAATGGTTGCTCGATCTTCTGGTGCCTGGGCTGTTTGCCTCGTGCAGGACAAGGTTTTTTTTTTTTTTCCATTGGTGCTGCAGTGCACCAGTGGTGTGGCTCGGGATGACTGCTGGGCAGCAGCTTGTGCTTGGCTGACGTGGCCACACAGGCAGCTGCCTTTTTTGTATTTGCGACCTTGTGTGCAGCTTGGAATGGTGTAATGTATTTCTTTTTGCATGGTGTTCTGTTGTTCATGCAGCGTGTTTGTGCTTCTGCTGCCTGTGTGGCTGGGAGCTTGATGGTGGCCTTGGTCCGCTTCGCACCCTCTTATTCTTGTGCGTGCGTGCGTGCGTGCGTGCGCGGGTGTGCACGTGCATGCATGCGTGCTTGCATGCGAGAGTGCATTCGAGAGTGTCTGCGTTTTTGCGCGTTTTTGCATCTGCGTGCGGGTGTGTTCGCCTGTGCATGCGTTGTGTGTGAGGTGTGCGTGTGCGTGTGTGTGAGGTGTGTGTGTGCGTGTCGTTGGTGTCTGTGCTTGTGTGTGTGGGTGTGTGTGCTTGTGTGCATGGGTGTGTGTGCATGTGTGCGTGGGTGTGTGTGCTTGTGTGCGTGGGTGTGTGTGCTTGTGTGTTTGTGCATGTGTGTGCTTGTGTGTTTGTGCATGTGTGTGTGCGGGTGTGCAGACCGGTTCATTTCCGGAGTTCCTCATAGCCACACATGAGAAAGCAGCAGCCACAATGGCGTCATGGCCGCCATGCCCTCAGGATGACCATGACGACGCTGATGCTGACATTGGTAAGCTCAGGATGACCATGACGACGCTGATGCTGACATTGGTAAGCTCAGGATGACCATGACGACGCTGATGCTGGCCTTGGTAAGCTCAGGATGACCGTGACGACGCTGACGCTGACATTGGTAAGCTCAGGATGACCATGACGACGCTGATGCTGACATTGGTAAGCTCAGGATGACCATGACGACGCTGATGCTGACCTTGGTAAGCTCAGGATGACCATGATGACGCTGATGCTGACATTGGTAAGCTCAGGATGACCATGACGACGCTGACGCTGACATTGGTAAGCTCAGGATGACCATGAAGACGCTGATGCTGACCTTGGTAAGCTGTGGACTGGCCGGAGCAGACCATGCTTCTTGAGACACGTACGCTCGGGTTGGTCTGGCATGGTGCACTCTTCACTCAATCGCTTACCCTGCTGTACTGAGCCACCGTGAGCGAGAGCGATGCAGGAGCAAGCATGCCAACCGCTCTGTGGCTCAGGGCACTGGCGCTGGCGGTTGACAGCGAATCTCTAAACGATGTGAAAATTTCTCAGGAGTTTGCAATGCTGCTGCGAGCAGTTGCACTCAGTTGATGTTTTGGCTGGTGCCATGGCTTGCTGAGCACCTGCTGGTTTACTGTTCATGGCACGTGAGAGCACCTGCTGGCCTGCTCCTCAATGTTCTTTGTTTCTGGTGCAGAGGTCAGTCGACGCGATAGCCCATCACATCGTGCTGAGACAACGGCTTCGGCGGGACGGCGGCTTTCACAGGCAGTAGAGTTGGATGATGCCACGAGTGTGGAGGAAAAATCGGAGGATGATGCTGAGGAGCTGGAGGAGGCTGATGTTGAGAACCAAGCAAGTCAGAAGAGGAAGAAGAAGAAGAAGAAGCGGAAAGGGAAGGGAGAGGGGAAGAAGTTCATTATGGTGCAGCTGACAGGCGGTCTCAACCAGATGCGAGCAGGCGTGAGTGCA